>KK114387.1:482410-547696 GCA_000611955.2 Stegodyphus mimosarum
ATGGTTTAGATTCTATGTTTTGTTTACAATAGGTTTTCGCGGAGCGTGTCGGGAAGGTTGCAATTGCAAAGACGTTTCGCAGAAACGCGCCGAATTGGCGATTTTCAAAACATCGCCAAGCAGTGGGCTAAAGCGCATTTTCACCTTTCATGATTTTGTAGTATCCATTATTTTAATATCAAGATGAGACGGGCACATACATTCCTCATGTAATTATTCTAATCAAACAATGTTGATATGTTTGAAACAAATTTGGGTTTGTAAAACTCAATAGACATTAACTCCTATACTATCACTATAATTAGGTGAATTGTATGACAATAATGAAAGGAATATGTGATCCAACAAACCACATTTGTGTTTGGATGCCTTTTCATATTTTTAAAGCAGAAAGCAAAAAATAGTAGTAGAATTTTAAAGCATAAATGTATTAAATTTATTTGGCTTTTCTTATGTGAATTCTATTTTTTATTAACTCATGTATTCGGAATTTGGCATTTCCTGATAGCTTTTACTGTATTTTTAATATGTAGACTAATGAATCCAGTAATACTTCATATGCTCTGATAAATTTTAAAAAATCAAAATAAATATGTTTAAATAAAAAAAAAATATTCCAATATATGTCATAAAACTAAAATATTTAATTAAAAACGTTTTTATGTTTAAGGAGAAAGAAATACAAACAGCAAATTATTTTTTCAATTTGCAGACTGTGCATCATTTTGAAATTGTATTTCATACTTTACTTTTGCATGATGGCTATAATATTTCATGTCTGTGTAAATGAGAACATGTGGAAGAGATATTGTTTCTGTTATTATTTTCAGTTTCTTTTGAAAGAATTATCCCAAAAAACATGATAATATTATCCCTCAAAACATGATAGACAAGATATTGATACCATAGGATTGTGATACTGGCAGCTTATCAGCAAGCACCTCATCTTAAAATGTTTTCAAAAGTTGCTTACTCATGCTTTGTAATCTTTTGTGTGCAGAATAGCATTTTTTACAGCTTTCCTCTCCATAATTCTTGCATCAGTATATTTTACTTCAAGCTCTTTTATGTATCACTAGAATGCTTTCATGAAGATGACCTAAAGTTAAATTTCATTTCGTTTGTAAGAGTCATGACAAAATAAATTTAAATGTCTTATGACCTACTACCAGTAGTTAACAGCATGTCTAAGGCAGTCCGATATAAATTAACCTCCTTCCATACATGCAAAAATTCAGCTACACTCGAATGGTATGCAGTTTCAAAAGACATAAAATGATATTCCTTTTAATCTGTTCAAGTATTAAATAAAAACAATTTTGAAAGTGTTAATGCCTAAAATGTTAGGAGATTAACATAGTCCCTCTAGACCAATAAAGGCATACCACTGGTGCCAAAGTGGTTGTATTAATACCTAACACCAGCCCTTTCATAGAGAAAAAATGGTACTTACGTACTATGACGACTACCTTGGCGACATTTGGAGATAAAAATCTTCATTGGCATTTTTTAGTTTATGTTTCTAAATTAAATAAAAGAACTTCATAAAGCAAATTAATTTAAATTCTTTTAAAAATGAAAGCCCCAATTATAAAAGAACAAAAACTTAAAATACTAAAATCCCGAATACATATATATATGTATACATATAAAAAAATTATATACCAAATACGAATAGAAAAAATTAATCTTTTTTATTTTTACTGCTGTAAATGATAATTAACAATTATTAAACTTACTTCTGAATCAGTGAAAGTTACATAAATGAATTATATTTTTGATACATAATATGCGTACAAATTTTTAAAAAATTGAGAGGCATTTAGTGTTAACTTTAAATAACAGATGGCAGCACAATATAGTTAACTTACTTAAAACTGGTGAAAAGCAAATATTGACCTTAATGATAAGGAAAATGGCAGGAAATAGCTTTCAAAATAGCATCGAAAGGCGTAAATGTAGCAAAAAAAGCTGTGGTAATAGCGAATGCGGGACTAGGGCGAGATAATACTCTTTATTTCAGCGCCCTCTATAACCTATATTAGGGTTAACCTTTTTTTATAGCCACCCAAACGGTATAGTGGTTAGCGTCGCCGACTGCCGTGCCGAAGGGCTCAGGTTCAAATCCCGCTTATAACCAATGTTAGGCTTAACCTGTATAACATACAAAGGTCGCCAGATTTGGCGAGATATCTAGGTAGTCGTCATAATACATAAGTACCGAAAACATGCCTAGTAATGATTGCGTCATTCAGTTACTTAAATGTAAGCTGCCCCTTCCATTCGTGCAAAACTTCAGCTATACTCGAATGGTGTGCAGTTACAAAACATAAAATGATATCCCTTTAAATCTGTTCAAATATTAAATAAAAGCTTTCTTGAAAGTGTTAATGCCTAAAATATTAGGAGATTAACATAGTCCCTGTAGACCAGTAAAGGCATACCACTGGTGCTAGAGTGGTTGTATTAATCCTAATACCAGCCCTTTTGTGGAGAAAAAATGCATAGTAATGATTACATCATTCATTACTTAAATGTAAGTTGTAAACCAATCAATTTCAATTAGTGCTCTAAAACTATGTCATATGAATAAATAAAATTAAATTTCATCTTTTTAATGTATGTAATTCAAATAATCAAGTGTTTAACATGTAGCGAAGTCAGATGGCTGCTAACAGCTAACAACATAAAATAGATAATGTATCTGTTATAATTATATCAATAATTATGTGAAAAGCTGCTTATTCAATATGTTACTTTTCTATTTAGTGTTTAATGAAGAATAAAATCAAGTGCAAAGTATTAAAAAAAATTAATCTTAATAAAAAAAATCTGAAAGATTTCAGATTTTAAATTATGTCCAAAGGGGTGTTTTTTAAATTTTGTGTGTTACCCTTACTTATTAAATATCATGTTCTTTACACTTAAACCATAAAATTCTGTTCAACAGCAATATCTCAAAATAATTTTAAAATGAGTCTATCTTTAGAATTTCCAATACACAGTTCGGCGCTCTAAAGATAATTCCCCCCCCCCTGTAGAGTGTTGCGATTGCTTGCTTTTAAATCATTTGACTTTGTTCATCAAAAATTTGGGTAAAGTTTTGCAAAATTTACCTTTAAATTAAAATAGATAATAAAACAAATTCTAAATTTGGACTTCCAGATGCGCATATTCGGGTGAAAACATACGTTATTCAAAATTGGATGGTTCTAGGTACTGTTGTTTTTATCACATTTGGAGATATATACACACACATTTATGCAGATTCTTCATTATTTAATTTCTTTAAATATAATACAGAGCTGCAATATTTGGTGGCAACAGTTTGAAAAGTTATTCAGACTTTTAATGTTTCCGACGGAAAGTCGCAAAATGAAAACAGTAGTCCTTCAGAGACAAAGCCCCTTTGGACTAAAAAATATATTAATTACATTATCATTTCGTTAATAGGAGTCAGGCCCATGCCAAGCCTAATAGGCACCATCATGTAAATGTCTAGTGAGCACCTTAATATGAAAAACAAAAAAAAAAAATTACACTTTATCTTTTAATTTGTCTAAACATGCAAACATTTTGTGCTTTGTTAAAACCAACACTCAAACATATTTATTGAAGAATTATACATATATTTATGTTATAAAAAGCTACCCAACGGGTATAGTGGTTAGCGTTACTGATTGCTATGCCGAAGGGCCCGAGTTCGAATCCCGGAGACGGCATGGATGTTTGTAAATGTATAAGTGTCCATGCGGCATGGCAGCACTCTAAATATGCAGCGAGCTGAAAGTCCTTTCGAGAGGTTGGTGGTAAAGGAAGAGGGGTGCGAGATGCTCAGACCCATCCCCCCGAGGTGCTTGCCATCAAAATTGGGAATCTTAAAATAAAAACAAATTAATTTACATATCTAATAAGTTTGCACTGAATAAATTGCTTGCAGCGTAGTTTATGACAAGGCTCAAACTGTGATTAGGACAGGGCATAAAAAATGCTTTAAGAGATATATCCAAAGCACACTGCTATGTTGTTAACAATGATATAGCTTAGAGTTTCAACCGGCTATGCTACATTTCCTTCAACAGTTTAACTGGAGTTCATGCATAAGATCTATACTATTTATATCCCTTTGATTTTCATCAGTTAATCCTTTTTGCAGCTATTGACATAAGTTGAGCTGATCTTGTAAATATATGTGAATGAAAATACATGATGCCGATTTGTATGTAAGGGTAGAGGCCAGCACCTTACATGCGTTCAACAGATTGCTTAATTCTTATTTTGTGTATACTGCTGCAATCGTAGTAATTTGTGCAGCATTTAGCTTTTTTCTGATTTTTTTTTTTTTTTTTTTTTTTTGTTTTAGTTGTTATTGCTATTCTACGTAAAGAAAAAGGTATGTGCAGTTACATATTATGTTAAACTAAGGTTAGCTTTTAAATTCAGAAAAGCAATGATTTGAGCATAAATACTCGATTTTTTTTTTCCATGAACCATGTGCTTGCTTATTAAACTAAAAATTATTATCTTTCGAGAAGAAAGGTTTGACATATTTACGGAGTACCACTGAATTTAAAATATACCTATTTGAGATTTGAAGTGAAATAAAAATATGCAAGGTATTCTGAAATCAAAAATTGGTCATTTTCTGATTTTTAGTAATATGGAAAACCGAAGGAAAATGTGTCATTATATCATTAAATCTTAAAGTGATAGTTTAAATTGATTTATTTACTTTAATGAACAAAAGAGTACCACTACCTCCTTGAATTATTTGGTATTGATCTAATAGTTCATATATTTTCCAAGCAATGGTTTAAGATATACTCACTTTTTCAAAAGTAAAATATTTCAAACAATGTCTTTCCGAGTGTTTTTGAAAAAGAAGTGTTTTACTCAACAGTTCTTATAATAGTTGTTTTCTACTTTTATTTTTATTTCCACTTTTTCTGTTTTCATTTTTCTCCAGATGTCGGAAGAAAAACGGAAAAAACTGTCTGGGTATCAGAATTTAATGAAGAAAGTGAGAGGAAGACTTAATAAACCAGAACTTTAAAATTACTCAGTTTTTCCCAAACCCAAAAAATGCCGCAAGCTGACACTACTAGCACTAGTTGTCCATCAACATCTCAGCTGTCATTGAAATTACCAGAAGAACCTAATAATCAAAAATAGTTAGAAAGTGTTTTCACCTCAGAATTACCTCTAGCTTCAATGCAGCCAGTCAAAAAAACAAGAAATACTAATGAAATCTATAATTTCTGTAGTAGATATACATTTGCCTGTGCCTGATGATTCCAGGTTATGCCCAAGTCCATTATTGCCATCCCAAGTTCAAGCCTTAATAGAAAATGGTGGTATTATCAAAACCTGGTTTCTAGTTTGTTTCCCAAAAGACAAAAATGGACGTAACTTTTTTTAGATATACTTTTGTCAAATCTTGCCAAACAATGGAAGAGTTAAAAGGGATTGTTGCTAAATTCTGCTGAAAAAAATTCTGTTTATTGTTTTTGTTGCAAAATTTTTAACAGTTTCAGCAACGTAAAATTGAGTAGTTCCGAATTTAATAACTGGAACCACTTAAATAAGCACTTAAAACTTCATGAAAAAAATAAAATGTGTTTCTGGAATCTTTGGTCTGATTTCATAGAACGATTAGGAAAGAATAAACCTGTTGATTCAGAATTTAAAAATTTATTAAAAAAAAAAAAAGAGACTAAGCATTGGCACGATGTTATTGAAAGAATTATCTATGCCATGTTTTTAGCCAAACAAAACTTAGCCTTCCTTGGTTCCAATAACAAATTATTTGAAACAATTTTTTTTATGTGTATAGAAATGATCACAAAACTTGACTGTATTATGTCTGTATGTATTAATAAAATTTAAACTAAAAAAAATATGCTTCATTACCTTGGAGATAAAATTTTAAATGAAACAATTAGCTTATAAGGAGTAATATAAAGCAAATTATTTTAAATAAGGTCGAACAGGCAAAGTACTTTTCTATTCATCTTGATTGTACCCCTTATGCCAGCCATTAAGAGCAAATATCAATTCATATGAGGTATTTTAATTTAGAAAATACAGGCATGAGAGAGTGTTGAAGAAAGGTTTTTAGTATTTTGTGTTACAGCAGATATGACTGGTGAAGGACAAACAACATTCTTGTTAAAGACTTTAGAGGAAACTGGTTTAGATATTAGTAATTTACGTGGTCAAGAATACGACAATGGTTCAAGCAAGAGAGGTAAACACTTTTCAAGTAATTATGCTAAAACCTTTGCTTTTCCAATTGAAAAAGTTAACCTAAGTTTAACATAATATGTAACAGCCCTTACCCTTTTTTTATTTTTTTTAATGTAGAAAAAATAATGACAGGCAATCAGAAAAAAGATAAATGTTGCACAAATTACTATGATTGCAACAGTAGACACAAAATAAGGATTAAGCAATTTGTCGAATGCGTCTACTTTTACATATCCACCAGCATCACATATTTTCACACTCAAATAAGACAGAAGAGAACACCAGAGACGAACTCCTGCCCTGGTTATAACTTTCGGTCAAATAAGACTGTGCTAGGAGGAAGGGGCACTCAGCTGGCAAGCTCGAGGCTGCCTTAACACAGTTAAACGCCCCAACCCCTAGAGGCTATCCAAGAGGTCGCTAACCTATCAGTTGAGCCAACAAGCTAAAAGACAGGAATACTCAGCAACTCACATTCCTCGTCCCCGTCCTGGAGGATTATAAAAACATCTGCCATCAACAGAGGCCCCAGCCCTGGACAGCAGAACAAATTCATTTAAACACTGTCAGACAGACCAGGCTACCAATCTGGCCTGCTAACACTACATCATAGTATTCAGATGTTGGCTTTAAGTGCCCCCAGGGGTAAACCAAGTAAGGATATGAATATGCAGTTTTGAGGCTCCAGGCACTCACTGGAAACCTCAAGCAGTGTAAAAGCTCACTGAATTTGCCAACTCCACCGACGGGGATGTTTCGCCCCGGACAACCATAAATATCTGCTTATATAGCTGCACCACAACCAACGGTAAGGACAAAACAGTACCATATGGTGTCTGCCGAGCCTGAAACAGCTGCCAGAGATGACTCGTCCTGTGGAGACTGATTTTAAACACCCGTGGCCAAGACTGCCTAGGTACAGATCCTAATCAGTAGCTTCCCATGTTTTACTGAGTCGACCCCAGAGGGCATTCAAATAAAAGAAGAATTTTCCTGTTCAAACAGGCAGCAAGATGCACTGCTTGTTTTAATGATTGCCCGGTGCCGTCGTGCACTGCAGGACCCTGCACCTATTGTCGTCACAGGCCTGATAGAAGCCTTCCTTTAACTGATGCATGATGACATTATTTTATATTTAATGTGCAAAAAAGAAATGGAATTAAAAATCTCACTTAGCAGATAAATTTTTATTATATTTGTTATTCTTAAAACTGAAGTAATGAGCTGTGTGGCAGTTGTATTAGTTTTGTTGACATTCAATAATTCATAAATTTTTCTAATTTAAAAAAAAATTTTAATACAAGAATGAAATAATAATTTAATAATGGTTTAGAACTAAAATTTATAAATTCTTTGATCATACTATACCTATAAGCAGTTTCTTCCCAGTAGCAGAACTAATTGTTCCATAATGTTTTATCAAACTGAAGGATATGTAATGCAACAGGTAGTTTTTCCTAAAAGATGCACTCTCAAGAAACAGAGCACAAGACTCTAATTTTCTTCCAAGACTCAGAATAATGCCTGGTGTGGGTTAGAATATGATTGTGAACCCTCTTTCACCAATAAGAGTAACATAGGATTTTTGGTTAGTTTGTGACTTGAGCTAATTATTAAGGACACTAATTTAACTATATAGACAAAGTTTTTAGAAATGTTATGATCAATGGACTGTTGGATAAATTTGCTGTTTTCTTGTATAGGACTTTTACGTGTAATATAAATAAAAGGTGACTTTCTTTAGTGCAACATTAAAAATCATCTGTATTTAATATAGGTAATCTTAAATATTTTTCCATAATAAAAAACCCACCTGTGAACTAATTAACACTTAATTTGAATAATGCTCATTAGTTTCAACCATCCTATTAAACATGTTAGTCATTTCAGTAGTTGGTAATAAATACTTTAATATGCTTACTATGATCAGTTTTTATGGTTTTCATATTTATTTTTCTATGATGGAGGATAATGAATTTTAGGAATTCTGCTAAAATCTATACTATACCTATAAGCAGTTTCATCCCAGTAGCAGAACTAATTGTTCCATAATGTTTTTCTTAAAGCTCTATCAAACTGAAGGATGTATAATGCAACAGGTACTTTTTCCTAAAAATTGCACTTTTCAGAAACAGAGCAGTAGACTGATTTTCTTCCAAGACTCAAAATAGTTCTTGTTGTGGGTTAGAAAATTACTGTGAACCCTCATTCACCAACAGGAGTAATATAGGGCTTTTGGTTAGTTTGTGACTTCAGCTAATTATTGAGGACAATTATGAATGAGCAAATATGAACACAGTTCTTAGAACTGTTGGATGAATTTGCTGTTTATAAGATTATATACATGTAACACAAATAAAAGCTAATTTTCTTTAGTGTAACATTTAAAATCATCTGTATTTAATATGATTGATATTACGTGTTATACTTAGTTCCCGCTATATATTGTTCTTAAAATAATCTGTATTTAATATAGGTAATCAGAAGTATTTTTCCATAATAAAGTACCCACCTATGAACTAATTAACATTTAATTTGAATAATCCTCATTAGTTTCAACTGTTGTATTAAACATGTTAGTAATTTCATGCCATGATCCATAATCAGCTTTTGTGGTTTTCATATTTATTTTTCTATGATGGAGGATTATGAATTTTGTAAAATCAACACTTTAACACTAGAACGGCAGTAGGGGTCATTTTGATCCCTGAACACTTTTGACTGTTGATTACTTTTGTTTCATTGGAAGATATCGTTTGGAATTTTTTGACTTTTCCTAATAGATAACAAATATTTGTAAAAAAAAAAAAAAAAAATCAGCATTTTAGATTTGTTAGTTTTTGAAATATTGGCATGTATTCCTAGAATGGCGGATGGGGATCATTTTGACCTCTTTACTTTTATCCCTCTTTCTGCTCGAGTCATTGCCAAATAACCTGTGAAAAACATTCACTGATAAGGATTTTTCGATTGCATTCATAAAATCTCCCACATGGATACAAACCTAGGTGGTCTCACTACTTTGTAATGTTGTAAGGTTTATCCTAATTTTGTTAAGTTATACAACTTTCCTATCTATTCTAATTTCAGCTTACAATTTCCTATCAGAATGTAAATTCAGAAGTGCAGTAAATGCAAAAGAGTAAGAGTACTATTTAAGTCGATGTTTCACCAACTTCAAGAAAAAGTCCGATTTTCCCAACTAGCTTGTGTTTGGCAACGTCTCTCCTAGATACTACACCCGGCCATACTTTAGACCCTTGCTTGGCTTCGCCAGTTTAATACTTAGGGGTCAACTACTTAGAAACCTGATAGCTTCGGCTATATCTTTCAGATAACCAAGCTTAGTTTAAATTCATAATTATTTAAGTTCAAGCCCAAGTGGAGGCTTTGTGTATACTCCGAGTTAAGGAGTTGATTCTATTTATTCTGAGAAATAAAGGGTAGTTAACCCTTCTTGCGTCTTACATGTTTATTCACACACTTACAAGATTATTTGCTTGTTAGTGTTTGTGTGGTTCTGAGACTGAACAATGTCTTCATAAGTTGTTGTTCCTTTGTTTGCAATTATCTATTCGTTTGAAGACAATACTGCAAGAAGGTAGATGCAGTTTTTTTGCAGGAGTTATCTGAAAATAAGAAGGTGAAACTGATAATTTTTCTGTAGAAACTGAAGATAAATTCCAGACACAAACTATTGGTGATTCCGAGGACAGCAAAGTAAACGGGCAAAAATGAATCAGGGTATTTGCAAAACTGTTTTTACAGCTCCTGATAACACTATATGGAATGAAATAAATTCCAAAAATTCAGTCTGCAGCCATGTTCCTGCTTATAATGCTCTAAAAGAAACAGCAGGACCAACATCTTTTGCAGAGTCGTGTTTCTGAGGACAAAGTGTCTAGTGCTAGCTTTTTATTGATGACGATATCTTACTGCATATAAAGAAACGTACAGAATCCAAAGCTCATTGGCAACTTGGAAATAAAGACTGGAAGTTATCTATGGCTGAGTTAGATACTTTTATCGCTATATTGTATGTTCGAGGAGTAATAGGAGCAAAGGGCTTAGATTTATATTCCTTGTGGGAATACCATTTTGCAAAGAAACTATATTAAGAAAGAGATTCAAAGAAATAAAACGATTTTTAAGGTTTGATGAAAAGACAAGATCTACTCGATTACAGACCGATAAATTTGCTCTTGCATCAGACATGGGGAACAAATTTATTGAAAACTGCAAAACGTGCTACTGGCCAGGACCAAATATTACAGTTGATGAACAATTATTTCCATCTAAAGCTAGGTGTAGATTTACACAATATATGCCTAATAAACCTCACGAATTTGGAATAAAATTTTGGTTATCTGTCGACGTTGATACCAAATACCTCTTGAATGGATTTCCTTATCTAGGAAAAGATGAAACAGCAAATCCTCAATTGCGTTTGTCTGAAAATGTCATAAAACTAACGGAGCCACATTTAAACAAAGGGAGGAATATTACCACTGATAACTATTTTACTAGCATTAAATTAGCAGAAATGCTAAAATAAAAAAATACAACTATGGTCCGCACGATGAAAGAGAACAGAAGAGAAATTCCTATATCTTTGAAAAATATGCATAGTAATCTTTATTCATTGACAACAGTGGAACGTGATAATATCAACCATCTATCAAGGCAAAAGAAACAAAAGTATTTTTCTACTAAGCTTATTACATTCTACAGTAAAAACTCAAGATAATCTCAAGAAGTTGCCCAATTCAAATGCATTTTACAACGCAACAAAGAATGGTGAGAATATTCGTGATCAGATGTGCCAAAAGTATTCAGTTAAATCGGCTTCTAGACGATGGCCTGTGCATATCTTTTTCAATATTTTGGATCATGCAGCTTTGAACACCTGGATAATTTATAAAAGTGTAACAGGAGATATTTTCTACTGAAATTAGGAGAGGAGTTAAGAGTGGTACATATGGCTTCAAAACTCCCAAAGATCCTTCCCGAGTCTTCAGAAAAAACATATGAAAAGAAAATGGATACAAAGAGAAAAAGTGTCATGTCAAGAAATGCAGTGGAAATGAATCTCAAGAATATTGTGCATCTTGTTCCAAAGTTGTGTGAGGAAAATGCACTGGAAAAATTGTTAAAAATTACTTTTATATCAACTGCATTAATTCTTAATACATATGTGTAATCTCTAATATTTTAAGCATTTAAATAGAATAGAAACGAAATGCTTTACATATTCCATTCAGCTACACATATAATGATATAACTGAAACATCAAAGAACATTTCTTATTTCTGGATTTAGAGAGTGAATCATCCTCCGAGTACGTGCATAAAAAAAATATTATTATATAAATTGTGTTTTATTTTAGTTAACATTAGTTTTAATTTGTGAAACCATTTATTTGAAATCAATTCTTATATCAAATTAATGAGTTATTCGAGTAATTGTAGTATGATCCAATTGATCGCCATGTATTTGATACATTTACAGTGTTTTAAGAAGTCAATAAATTTTCATGTGATATTAAATATAAATTATGAAGTGCATATACATATCTGTGCCAATGTATGGCATTTAAAATAGTTTTACCGTTATTATTTCAGTATTTTCATCAAAGGGTCAGAATGACTCCTTACCGCCGTTCTAGTGTTTATTTCAAAATTTTATAATCCTGGTTCAATCAATACACAAAATAAAGCATAAAACTTCTGACTGAAGTACATATAGATGTATTAATTACATATCTGCTAGGCAATAAAAATATTAGCTTTGGACATTTCATTAATACGTAACAAAGCCAAAATGGATATTGGCACTGTATTTTATGATTTGGCACTGTATATTTCTCGTTATCAGTACATTTTCTTATTGGTAGATAAGCAGGGTATGCAAGTGCCTCACGATTACGATAAGTAAATCTGCCTTGCACAAGAATATCTGGATTTGAGTATCGTAGCTATGAAGCTCATAAAATACAGCTAACAAGCTCTTTCCAAGGGTCTTCTCTGTATAGTTTAAATCCTATGAAGTTACGAAGTAGAAAGAGTGAGCAAATCATAAGCCAGAACAACTTTTATTTTCACCCTATTCCTTCATCCATTCCATTGCGATTTTCTGGGCTTTGATGATACTTTCGGCAAGTGGTTAGAAGCAGAGCAAACATGGCTGCAAGTTGATATAGCCCAGCGTCTGAATAAGCTCCATCCTTAAATCTACAAACCATGAATGAAGAGAAATCGGTAGTGCATAAGAAAATTGTGGTGCATATCAAGTTTACAGTCTGTGTGGCTGATAACCAACCCATGCAGCCTTGGATTGGACTTTTTTTTTTAAATGTGGATTTTGTTTAAATGTCAAAAATAATTAACTGTACACATCTTATGAAGTACTGATGTTTGGAGTAGATGAAAATAAAATGAGTTGCTATAGGATAATTACTAGTCCATTATGAACAAAATGCATCACCAACAATGCAGTGAAAAATTCAGTGTCATGTAAGGATTAGATTTCCTAAAGAAACTTAAAATAGTCGTATGTTTCTTCTAAATCTAATGTAGTGCACTATGAAAGACTTGTACTTTATCACTGTAATGAGAATTAGTTTCACCTGGTCTCAGGGATTACACTGCCCAGGACATGCAGTCCTTGAAAGCAATGCTGTAAAACATGTTTCCCATGTTCCCCCCTAAACCACCATTTCCATAAGTTTTAGAGTCCAGGCTAGTGTATATATATGGGTTAGAAAGCTAAGGAGTTGTGAATTAGTTGCAGGATTTAGCAGTTAGCTAAATTATGAGTTTAAAGAGTGATTTCAGAAACTACACACTATTTCCTGTGCTAAGGAGATCAATATCAACATTCTCCTCGACTTATTTCCAGCTATATATTGTACTTTTGATGTAAATTATTAAGACAGTAAATTATTAATTTCTTCCTGATTAACAGGACTTATTATTTAAGGAAATGTTGACAATCCCACATGATACAATATGCAATTTGTTTATTTACAATGTGTTACATTAATTAAATAATCAATTTCTTTCCAACTTTTTATTAGAACAATTTCATTCACAGAATGTTTTTAAATGAAAAATTTAATAGTCCTATGGTAACATTTATTTGAAAATTTTGCCTTGGTTGAATTTTTTCCCTCCAAAGTCTCCACTCCATGAAAGGTATTCAGTAACAAGTTTCTTTGTTTCTTGTGAGGATGGATCTAATTTCTTCCAACTGTATGATTCATAATCAATTTGCCAATCTTCAGAAAGCTGCAATTACAAAGACATTTTTATGAATTACCAATATTTTTAGTCAAAATACTTTTCAGAATTAAGTTATAATTTCATGAGACACACAACTATGAAGTGATAGCAAATAAACACCATGTAATACATAAAATGGGCTCATCAGCATACAGAAAGATTACTCTTTCATAAGATACACACAAAGGACTACTAATTTACAGCAAATAAACACTATGTAGTAAGATAAACTAATCACCATGCAGAAAGATTATTCCAAAATACATACTGTATTTACTCAAAAGAAAAAAAAAAGAGCGACTTTTTTTTTTTTTGCTATACCTCGTTCCAAAACTTTATAGTGTCTCATAAATGGGTGTTTGATAAGCAAAATAATGAAAGAGATGAGTTTAATTATCATACAGTACAGTATAATTACACTAGTTAAATACTAAATAAAGCACACAAGTAGTTGTTGCATAGAAAAAACTGCACAACTATCACTATTTCAGTTTAGGCCTACATCTACTGTATTGATATGCTTAAAAATAAATACATAACAGTTTCCGTACACATTTCTGCACATGGAAATTAAGGACCATTAATGACAAAGACCTGTAAGGAAATGGGAACTGAATAAATTCAATTAAAAATATTATCTATGCTTAAACTTCACTTTTGTAATATTATTCTAAAAATAAAATAGATCCGTAAGTATTAATAATTATGTTTAATAATAATGCATCATAAGTTTCAGAATAAAATAAACTTTATGAAATTTATTATGTAGCATTAAGTATTTTATCCTTATGATAGCTGGACATATCTGAAAGAAGATAAGTGACATTTTATTTATGTTTTACTAAGTTTATGTCTCATTTTGTTACATACTTGCTCAGTCTAGAGGTTTAAATAGCAGGTAGATTTTTATGTCAAGCAACATAGGTTGAAATGAGAAGTAAAATCATAATCATCATGGTTCATAACAAAAGGCTGGCTGTTGTCACCGCTGCTGCTTGCCTAGAAAGAAACCTGCCGATCAGAATAAACCTGAAAAGCCTGACCTAGGC
Source organism: Stegodyphus mimosarum (assembly GCA_000611955.2). Classification (NCBI taxonomy): domain Eukaryota; kingdom Metazoa; phylum Arthropoda; class Arachnida; order Araneae; family Eresidae; genus Stegodyphus; species Stegodyphus mimosarum. Next base: position 496,986 of record KK114387.1, read on the forward strand.
ACAGTTGGCAAGTTTTGAAAATTAGTTGGACTCTGTCTGACGCAGTTAGTGTTGTAGTTTCGTGTAGAGTTCTACGGGTTTTAGCCCAGTTAATATACTTTAATGTTCCAATAAGCCACTAAAGCACCAGAGTGATAAATTGTTTTGTATTATTTCAAGTCTCACTAGATGAGATGAGTAAGTTTTACTTGAATTTTACATTTTTGTGTTTTATCTGTGACCACGGTAAGGATAAATGAAAGGCGATAACTTTCTTTAATATACAAAGATAATTTTTAAGGGTTTAAGCAGTTAGTTATGAATCATTTAATTAAATTAGGTAGTTAGATAACCTTAGTCATTATGGATTTTCATGGTCACTATAAAATTCTTTGCCCTATTAAAATCATAATCTAATAAAATTTCGGTTTAAAATACATGTAACTGATGACATTGATTCTTAAACGATATTAGGATAATTACACATTAAAACCTACAAAACATTTATGTTTTGTAGCAAAAACACTTAACAAAATATTTATGCATCTTTTTAATTTGAAGCCTTTTCTAGACATTTTGGCTAATTTATATCAAATTTCTTCTCTTTAAGCATCTTTTCCAACAATTATAAAATTGTCTTAATACGCAAACCAGTGTTCTCACCTAGTTTCTGCATGCCTGATCTCCTAACTTGTCAACCTCACCACAATGTACCTATGACGGTTTATTTGATCTGGTAAAAGTTAAATAGTCTAAAATCCCCACACAGACGTGAAGCAAATTATTGCTATATCTGAAAGTTAGTACGAAGTAAGACAAAGGCTTAAATTTAAAAAGATATTAAAATATTCCTACAAAATGCTAATTCACACTCAATGGCAGATGTAAAAAACAGAGAGAAATTTCAGATGATTAAAAAATTAAGGACCTTCTACCCATTTTTGCCGAAATTAAAGACTTTTAGGGACAAAAAATTGATTCCCAAAAACCTAAGGACTTTTAAGACTGTACAAAACCTGAATAAAGTATTGATTAAAAATTAGTCCACAGCTACTTCACAGAAATTCAGAAAGAATTTTTTAAAAAAAATTTTCCCTCAAAATTACTGCAAGGCAAAATAAATATTCATCTACATTTTTATTTCTTAAAATACCAAGAGTATCTTATACTCAATGAAGTTTTATTTTTAAAATAAATATGGTACGCAACAGAATCTAACTTGATCCCAAACACAAAACTTAGCAATCAAAATTTTTGTCATGACAACATAAAAATAAGCATACTACTTTCTGTAATGGATATAAATTATATGAGTATATATGTGATAAGCTATCTATAACAGGATTACTGCAATTACAATAAATCTCATTAATTTAATCAACTAAATTTCATAGTTATTCCAGATTACATGAAATACCTTTAAAAATGACAAAAATATTAAGAACCATGAAAATTTCAAACTGCTTTTTTAAATTTTAAAATACAGACCAAATCTAAAATTCTGGGAAACTACTGTGATCGGCTCCTACAACCGAGTCAACAGAATGGTTCACTTTAGAACAACAAATATGTCTCTTTTTGTGCAAGATTTTAGAAAATTGTAAAAAAAAAAAAAAGCATAAAACATGGAACATAGCGGGAAATCTTAAGAAACACTAAATGTTTCACTTACAAATATTTGGAAAAAGATTATGGCAGAAAGCTAAAACAATGGGAAAAGTGACTTTGCAGCAATAGTTAGTTGGTTCAAGTGAAGGTAAAAGAAGATAAAACATTTTTAAAACGACACTACTCGCAAAACAGATGCTGATTAACCTAACGCAAGTGTTTCTCAAATGGAAGGACTAAACTGCCTACAAAATATTGTCCTGAAAATATAAAATGCAGATGAAACAGGTATAATACAGTGTGGTCATAAAAAACTTCCCCAACAGATGAATCCTTAGCGGCCTTTCTGCCAAGCAACAGAGCTCTCATGGCTATGGTTACAGTGAAATAAGTTTGAAATTTTTTGAATGGCAATACCCACTTTATTCCTGCACAATTTGATTTGATCAGTTCATGGAAAAAGCATAAATGCATTGGAATGACATATATGATGAAAATTGTTGGCATTTTCATTTGCAAAGAACATTGTAAAGGACCAATGACAACAAAAGAGGCAAGAGGGAGGGGGCAACTTTTTTGGGAAATTTACACCATACAAGAGTTTAAAAACTTCTTTTGGAAATTAAACTATACAAGCTGCTTTTGTCAAAACATGCTTGATTACATGATTTGCATCTTTGTTTACCCACTTGAACTGAATTAGGCATACCTATACATAATGCTAATTTAAAAGTTTTAATGCTTATTTACACGATAACAAAATATTCATGAAAACAGTATTTTATTATATTAATTTCATAAAAAGGTAGGTATGCCACAACCACCCCCTCGACATTCTAAATGCCCTCGTAAGCGACCACAGCAGAGGCACCAGCCCCTTTGGAAACCTATGTTTTAAATCAGCCCATCTCATACCTCAATCAGCGCATACCTTCAAACAACAATATCTGAAATTTCATTTCCATTGGTCAAGCAGATAGGCCAAGTATTTTTATGACCACCCTGTACTATTCTGCATATTTAAAACTAGAAGCTCTTAAGGATATACTATTGGAAGATCATGTGCTTGTTTTATGCTGCATTAATATTTACAGTTAAAAAACTTTTAGTAATCAGAAAAAATACCTTGTGTTTTTGATGAACAAAGAGTTTACCACTGGACTACAAGTGTTAATTCAAAGTTATAGATGACATTAATAATTTTTAATGAACAGCTTTTGAAATGGGTAACAAGTTGAAAAATGATATTCTTCTTACTGAAACCGTACAGTGCAAATGTCTCTCTTATGCCCCATCTACACAAGGAAACATATCTCCGAACAAGTATCTGCATGTCTATGGTACCAATCTACACATGGATACACATCTCTAGCACCTGCGCTGAGAGTTGTGATCATTGTGTACAACAGGATATTATGACCACCCTGTATATACTAAATCATGCTGTAAAACAAAAATGCAAACTAAATTTTGCTGATCACCTGACTAAAACAGCAGCAGAACGAAACAACTACAGAGTTGCCACTCAAACAGGAAAATGAAATTCCCTGACCTTTCTAGCTGTAGGTGTCTTTCAAGGAATTCAAGCCAGGAATTTAAATTCCTGGCTATCTGCATAGTGTATGTTGGCTGTGCTAAGGGTAAATTAGTTATAATACCACTTGAAAGCACAAAAATTTCCCATATATATATATATCCTCAAAGCATTACTTTTATAACTAAAATAGTTGTTTTCTCCGCTAAGGTTTGAGATTAGAATCTGCCTGATGGTATATCATCATACTGCTAGAATTTAGTTTCATAAGTATGTCAGAGAAAATCGTGTGAAATTTGAAAGTATTATTAACTAATAATAAATAAATTTAGAAGGAAGGGGATACATTAAATGATACGAATAACATTAAAATAGAGTTAATTACTTAAGTATGAAAAAAACTGAAATACAAAAAGGTGGTATTTTGGCAAATATATATTAAATGGTTAGCCTAGATGATTATTTTTTAAAACTTCAAAATGACAAATAACGCATTTAAAGAAAGAAGAAAAGGTTTGAATAATTGTGCTTTATGCGAGAATTGGGGGGGGGGGATTTACTTTCATTCAACATGCAATGCACATGCGATTCTCTGGATTCTTGAGATTACTGGAGAAACTTGCTTGGCCTTTCTAAAAGACAATCTGATTGTCACTGCGAAATTGGCTATATGCCAACAGTTTGAATATTGCTCATGCAATACATGATTCGCCAAGAAAGTGAGTGCTTCCACGGCGTGAAAATCACTTTTTTGGGAATCGCCATATGAAATTCAATGATTTTTCAGAGTCGACTAAAACATTTAAACTCCCCGATTTTTTTGTCAATTTTCGAATTCCCCCACTTTTCCCAATTTTGTAGATTTCCCAGGTAGTGTGGCAGCAGCCCTGCAATTAAACCAAAAAAACATTTTTTTTCACACCACACTTAAAACTATAAATGTATAATTACCTTGAAAGCCAACTCATGTCCACGCCATACCCAAATACCTGAAATGCTGCTATTGTTATCTTCACCAAAGAGAAGGACACTTGCAAAAGCATTCTTCCTCAATTTATCTAGTCTCTGGAACATACCTAAGGATAAAAGTTAAAAAATTAGAAACTTCTAATTAAAACAGCTTTCTTTTAAAATCAAAATATGCATTCACAACTTTCAAAATAATTAAATATCTTTTTAGAAGATTTATTTATTACAATTTTTGTTTTTGTAAGCTACATTTTTAGCAATAGATAAAAAAAAAAAAAAAAAAAAAACTACCTGAAATAAGATTACAGCTCATGAAAACAAGAGTGAGTTCTTGAGGATAAAGGTATTCACAATACCAAATTGAATAATTCTCAGGATCAAACTTCTCCCAAAAGTATTTCACAGATACACTTTCATCTTCATTACTATAAACTCGCTTGAATTCATCCATGTTGAATGTCCTGTAAAACAGTAATTTCCTTAAATAAAACTATTCAGAAAAAGGAATTTATACAATTAAGTCACAGCAATATTTTTGTAATTATTTTAACATTTATTATGTTTGATAATGGAACATTTGGATAGAAAAGGCACTAGTCTGTATTTTGCCCATCTAATGTGAATTTATGTGCAACCATTAAAATATGAGTAGTGGAAGCCCAAGATTTGTTCTGGCTCATTTGATATTACAAAGCATATGAGGGATTGCTTTTTACATGCTGAAAGTAAGAAAGAAGAAGCTTATAGAAGGTAAAGGATTTGATGCAAGCTCAAGGATTTAGTTCAATATTAGAAAAATTGATATTAAACTATTATGTTATATAAAGAGTACAAAAATGTTAAATTTATATATTTAGAAAATTGCATACTCTCCAGTTACAATATTTAAAGAAATTTTTTAATCCAATGTTGTTCAAAATAAAAAAATATTACATTAGAACTGCAAAAAAAGAGGTTTATTCATTAACATTTTTGCTGATTTGTTTAAGAAAGACTTTTACAGTACTAACCCCTTAGTAAACTGTTCAAAGGGATCCTTGGATTTTGGTTCTTGAGCTAAGACTAATTCAGTCTCATCAGGCTCATCAGCAGCTTCTTTTTCTTTTTCTTCTTTTTTAGGTTTCTGCTCCTTTTTCTTTTTTTCCTCTTTGGGCTTCTGGGATTTTTCTTCTTTTCCTTTGGCTGGTTTATTTTTACCTAACTGTTGTTGAATCTCTGCATATTTCTTAGCTAAAAAACATTTTTTTTTAAATTGATATATGTAAGTAATGTACATGTTTATTATATTATTATACATTATGTTTATTATACATTATATTGATATATGTAAGTAATGTACAAATACATGTTTGGTTGCTTTACAGAAGCATGCAGAGAATCAAAAATCAAGAAGGGAAAAAATATGCTGAAATTAAGACTTCTTTTATCATGTCAGAGTACAATCATACCCGTGTATTCACTAATTCAACGTGCATGGTTTACCACTGCTTGAATTTTTTACACACTGCCTGATTGAAAATATGAATATAGAGTAACACAAACTGCAGAGTGGTTGTAAATGTTCCAGTTATATAAATATTTTTGGCTGATCATACAAACATTTCACATGAATTACTAAACTGTACACGCTTGAATTTAAATGTTCAAAATACTCTATTCCCCCTCCCTTTTTTTTAAATGCATCTAAAATATTATCTACTTCATAGAAACTTTTTAAAGTTATAATTACAAAGTTTATATAATCTAAAATAAATTAGAAAAAAAAAAGACAATTTTTAGCACAAAATTAAAATTATAACTCATACAAAAACAATTTCATTAGTAGCAGATTACGAAACATAACTAACTACAGGTCATAGTAGTACATAGTAGTACTCAGTATCACATGGAAAAAAAATTAAGTATTATTTTTTTATAAAACTACTCATACAATTTTTACAAAACTTGGTATTTATGCATAAAATTAGGTTGAAAACATAACTGGCATATCACTTCACTAATGTGATTATGTGTCAAAAACAATGCAGCGCATTGTTAAGCATATATCTATTTTCTAATTCATCTCCCCATGATAATAAAACTGGAACTCAAAATTGAAATTTTGTAGATCAGATGAGCAGACATGGTTTCCACTAAGAATGAGCTTTCATTTCTTTGTTTTCTCCTGATTTTCCATAATCAAACTAAACAATTTCTCTGACTTCATGACCAAACTAAGCAAGGTCTTTAATCAATTAATCATCAAATTAAGTCTGAATAATTAATTACTTATAAGCATTTAATTACAAAATATAATGAAATAGCTAAGAATAAAAAAAGTGCTTTTCTATTAAAGAGGCACCTGTCACCAAATGCACACAAAAGTTCTAACTGTAGTAGCTTATTTATATCACATTATAAACAGCTGCAATAACATCACTTGGAAAAGTGGAAAGGATGAAAATCAATCCAGGAATTTTTTTCTATATGAATTCCAGTTGCTTATGCAATTAGCTTCCTTCCACAGTTGTCACTAGAATTGGCAGCTGCCAATTCATATCAAGTTAACTACAAATGCAGACAAAAAACATCAATGTGGCACTAGATGCCCCAATCTAGATTCTTACCCAATTAATACAGTGGTAAATACTTAAAAAAAAAAAAACATTTTTAGCAATCTAAATGTCATCAGGAGTTCCTGTGTCAGCTGATAAAATCTACTTTATATTTCTTTCCCCCTGTACTTATTCTGGAGTTATCTCTCTGATCTGGGTGCAAAATTCATAAAAATGGCAAATTTGATTCAAATGAAATCATACACTGGAAACTAACTTAAACTGAAGAAATAGCAATTGCTATATTAACATGCCACAAAATTCAAGCAATGATGCATTAAGAATGTTTTCCGTGTATCCGTGAAGCTTTACATTTTACACCCTGTTTATGTTTTGGTGTGAAGTGGTGGTTTAGATTTTACGATGAATGTGGATGGGTAGCATGTGTGTGTTCACAACAAGTAAGGTAAAAAATTTTGCAACTGGTTTACATAGACTTTAGCAGAGCATATCCGAAATAATTGTTTAAGATATCTGAAGCCTCATTTGCAGTCATTTTACTAAATACTTTTGCATTTCTGTCTTTTTTTTGGGGGGGAGAGGTTTCTTGTCAAGTGTAAAAAACAGCACTTGTTAAGAGTGTTAATAACTGTACTGAAGATGTTCATGCATAATTATGTTCCCTAATAACCCTCTCTAGTAATAAAAGATCCTACTCATTCAGAACTTTCAGAATGTTCAAGCATACTACATTCACCAATTTTATAATGTCAATATGATTGGATTTAATTCCTAAAGTAGATTATTAAGCATGACAGCTTCTCTAGTAGTAAAGCAGGGTATTAAATTTTAGGCTGACCTTTCCAATCATTACAGTCAAAACATGAGTACACTGCACAAAAAAGGGGGGTACAGTTCTATAACTCCCATTCTAGTAGGCCGAGTGAAGAAATTCAAATTGTGTTTTTCATGTCTCATGACTTAGGATATATATTATTTTACATATAGCATTATTCTAACATAGGTATTTTAAAAAACAAAATGGGTCTTTTTCTGAAATAACATATCAATTTTTTTCCATATTTCGATTCTAAGACTCAAATTATGCCTAAATATTAAATTTTGTAAAATGTGGTGCAAAATTTACGGAGAAATTCGAAAATTTAATTCGCCGAATTTTTTTCAGTTTGCGCCAAGAATAATTCACTTGGCGAACTTCTTAATACATGGCAACCTATTTTCCTATCCCTTCCATTGTAATGGAGCGGAAAAAAAGTCACATTGTTCCTACCTTTTTACATTTTGCATGAGCGGTCACGTCATTCTTCTTTCAAATAATTTCAGCAAAGTGCATAAACCACATTAGATGTTATCATCGCTTTCAATAAATATGCCAAATTTCAAAATGTGCCAATATATAAATTCATATATATCTTCGAAAATTTTGAATAAAAAGCTCTAATTTTTTGTAGGTATACTTAGAAATGCATCTACTTCCAAGATGATTTTATATTTTATAGATTTATAATTCAAAATTTTTTTTCAAAAAATTTATAAAAATTTTTAAATAAATCTTTAAAAATGGGTGAATTTTGTTTGGAGTGAACCTAAATTAACATTGAGGAGCTAAGATTTTGAGAGCTAATTTTTGTAAAAAAAAACTACTCGTATGATTTTTACAAAACTTGGCAGTTTCACAAAATTTGAGTCGTAGAATTGAAATATAAAAAAAAATTGGCATGTCATTTCAGAATAAATCCGATTTTGTGTCAAAATACTTATATTTGAACAATGCTATATATAAATCTAAGACATCCTAAGTCACACTTTCGAGACATGGAAAATGCAATTTGAATTTCGTCAATCGACCCAGTAGAATGGGATATAGAACTGTCCCATTTCTTCTTTTGCGCAGTGTACACGATCTGTACTTGTGTGTGGTTAATTTTTCCATGCCATTTATTCAGTTTGTAAACATTTCTGCATGTGGAAATTAAGTACTTTTAAGGACCACTTATGAAAAAATTAAGGACCTACCAGAAAATAGGAACTGAATAAACTAAAGCAATTGTCTACACCCGAACATCACTTTTGTAATTTGTAAGAATAAAATAAAATCTTCAAGTAGGATGAATCATTATTAAACTTAATCTAATATTTAACTTAAGTATTAAAAAAATTCAAGAATAAAATCAATTTCATAATTTTTTCATATAATTAGCATTAAATAATAAAATTTCTTAAAACCTTTATATTGTACACTTGAAGATTTTACTTTATTTAACAGTCTTACATATTTTAAAGATTACTGACTTTTTATTTATATTTTACTAATAATTAGCTTTATTCTGATTCTTTTATGCCTCATTTCATTTTGTACTCAGTCCAAAGGTTTATGCACATTTTATGTCTAACATAAGTTAAATCGAGGAGTAAAATAACAATCAGCATGACTCATACCAGAAGCTTAGTTGCTGCTTCCGGTGCTTGCTTAGAGACAGACAAGCCACTGATCAGAACAGACGTGAATGCCTGACATTACCCCAGAGGTGATAGGTCGTTTTGTATTATTTTAAGTCTCATTAGTTACAATAAAGTCTTAATTTTTATATTTTCGTGCTGCACCTTACATCCAAAATAAGGATTAAGAAAAGATAACTCACCTTAACATGTAGAGAACTTTCAATGGTAAACAGTTAGTTACAAATAATATAATTATGTAGTTAGATATCCTTAGTCATAATAGACTTGCATGGTTACAAATACATTTTTTTTTAATTTCTAAAAAATATCCATTAAAAAGAACTAAGAACATTATCATCTATTTGAAGTTTATTTGTTTCAATAAATAAATTAATGTTCCCATTAGTATTTGCGTCATCTAATTTGTTTAATGTTTCAACAATGTAACTCTGAAGAATAATTTTCTCTCATTTATAAAATCAAGTTTGCTCTTCATTTTAATATTTTCTGATTTAATTAAAATTTCTGTCTTTCTACAGAACTGCTTGTACTTAGAATGTACAGAAGAAACTATTAATTTATTTAATAAATTAATAGTTTATTAAATAAATAAATAGATCCCTAACCCTAGACATGGGATCAAATGAAAAAAAATTTCAAATAATTTTGTTTTCACTGTTTTTCCAAAAATTCTTCAAAAAATTAGAAAATGATCATAAATTTCCTATGAGACACATTACGTGTTAATACCATGAAGAAATTTTTCATTTTGTCAAATTTTTCTGAAAATGTAGGTATATAAATCTTTCTAAACTTTCCGAAATGCTAGGTCTAAAATCCCTATCAACTTTGCAAGAGCAAAAAGTTTACAAAAGTTTTTTAAAGTTTACAAAAGAAAAATGTAAAGTGAATTTTCAAGAGAAAACTGATACACATTTAAATACTTTGACACAATTACATGGGAAGAAACTCTATCATGAAAAAATTTAAAGATAATGAAATATTTTTTAAATAATTACAGTAATAACAATAAAATAATTACACCTTTTTCCCTTTTCTTTAAAAAAAAGTGTTTTGGAAACTGTGCTTGCTATTTATAGCATTTATTATTTTGTTCATTTTTCAAAATCAAAATATTTCTAAATCACAAAATGAAAAGTAATTCCACTTTAAAATAAGGGCACGAGAAAATAAAAATGTTTTATTTTTAACATTATTTCTTGAATACAATTTTAATATATTATCATTATTTTTTTAACATTTATCAATGTTTGTTAAAAAAAATCGCCCAAATATTCAAAAATCTCCAATAAAAAAATTTATAAAGGTAAACATCAGTTAAGGATACTTTGCCAATTTTGATTGAAATTAATGACTTTCAAGAACCATAAGTCATTTAAAAAAAACCTAAGTACTTTTTAAGGCTATATATGAACCCTCTTTTATGAAAGTATTTACCGAAGACTTCCAGTTTATCCGGGTTATGCTGCTGCATTATCAGCATTTCACACTTAAATATTTTACAGCACATCAGTTGGAAACACTGCCTTGGAGTACAATTATCAAACGTTTGCAACAGTTTCAACTGTTACATATATTAACAGCAATTATTTTATTTTTTACTTATCAATATGAAATTTACTTACCATCAAACTGTGCCATTTTTTCACAAAGAGTTATATTCCCTAAAACAGCTTTAAATTCAGGTTGGTTGATTAATGTGTTGAACCACCTATTTACATTTCGGTATGGTGCACGAAAGGATGGTTCTAGAACCTAGAACGTAAATTAAAGATTAAAAATTATGCCTAAAAACTTTAAATAAAAACTTATTATTTATTGCATAAATTTAACTTTTATTTCTATTTTCAATTCTCAGCCAAATTCAAATTCAAGCAGAATTCACAGCATCATATTAAGTAGCATTCTTTCTCTAATTTAGATAATTGACTTAAATGTTTTTGAGGCTGATGCCCTACTTTTAAGTATCTCGGAACATGCAAACTTTTTTTAAATGACTTTTAAGATGTCAGCAGATAACCTTCATGTGCTTTAACAAATTCAAGAAAACATTTCTCAAATAGCAATTCCTATGGAGCACATACTATCTTCTTTCACTTTACTATTTCCCCTCTCCCCCCCCCCAAATAATGCATGAGAATAATCACTGGATGCATTTTTCAAATTAGTATTTTATTCTTCACTCAAAAGCTTTTTACATTGCTGCATTGATAAAACCATTATGATTCTTTCAGTTATACACTTCAGAATAATACACTTCTACTAAACCACTCAATAATTATGAAAGGGAAGAAGCCAGTAGATAATTTTCATTGATAGAACGATGTATACACTCGGGTACCTGGGTTAAAAGGCCCTATTCCAGACTGAACAAATTCTTTAAAATAATATATTATGGTTTCTAAAAGATATGTTTAAAAAAATTTACTTTATTTTTTTAATAAGAATAAATTTAAAAGACAAAGAGACAGAAGAATTAAATTATAAGATTCAAGCTGGTTACTTGGGACTGTAACAAAAATGCTAGTTGAAATACTGGAAGTGTGATTTTTTGCTGCTTGTAAAAATGTTACCACAATACATGTACAAATACAAAAGCACCGATTACAAAATGAGAATGCAGAAACTTGAGTGAATAAATGTAATTTACAAAACAAAATAAGGTATTAACTATGATATACAGAATTTATTACATAACCTGTGCACTAATAATGGCCTTCAGCCTTCTCTATTAATAGGACTGTTATAGTCATATGCACAAATCTTAACAGCAAAATTACTAATTTTCCCCAGACTATCGTTGAACTTAGAAGCCAGATGGTATAAATGTATCCTTAATTAGACCACTTTCGGTTCTTCATGAATATGATTATTCCTGACGCATCAAGCGAATTTGTGATCTGCCACAAAAAACAGTTCTGGAATGCATAAACTTTTGCAATCCTTTTTACATGAATAAGCCCAGACTGGATATGCATAATACAGAATGAATCTATAAATGAGTAACTTATAAATACACTGCTGGCCACCGTAAATGCAACATCCTGAAGGAACCATGAAAATAACATGAAATTTACAACATGCATTAGCGGAGGTGATATGCAAATGATTACAATTTCAGCGCAGACGCACATCAAGCACGCCTGTGACACCACTTTAAAGCGCTATTTAAGGCTTAGAGTTTTCGACAATTTCAAGTTCGGCAATTTCGTTTTTCTTGTGTTTTTTCAAAAAAAAAAATCAATTATGCCTCGTAGTAAACAGCGATCATCGTTTGATCAAGTATTCGAGTTCGACAAAAGAAGGATAGTAGCCTACCGAAAGTGTGGATTATCTTTCAGGGAAACCAAACAACTGTAATGAGGATATGTTACCGTTGGATGCAGGAGGGTACGACGGACAGACGTGTTCGATCGCATCCACCTCAGTGCACCACTTCAAGTGATGACAGGAACATTGTGCGCATGGCAGTGACGGATCGCTCAGTCACATCACGAACCATAGCACAATACGAACCATAGCACAGCACATTCAGTCTGTAACGCATCATCCAGTGTCTGCGCGTACCATTCGACACCGTTTATAGCAGAGTGGTCTGTCCGCAAGACGTCCATTGCTTCGTCTACCCTTGACACAGAACCACAGACGTCTCCGCCGCCAATGGTGCGATGAAAGAAGGATGTGGACGGCAGAATGGAATGAAACTGTCTTTACTGACGAGTCACACTTCTGTCTGCAACACCACAATGGTCAGATTCCGAGTCTGGAAACACCGTGAAGAGATGATGTTGAACAGCTGCGTTATGCACCGCCACAGTGGTCCTGCACCGGGTATTATGGTATGGGATATCACTCTCGCACTCTTTTAGTCCGCATTGCCGGTACTTTAAACAGCCAGCGCTACATCGCCGAGGTGTTGGAGCCAGTTGTCCTTCCTTACCTTCAGGGCTTGCCCACAGCCATATTTAAACAGGATAATGCGCGACCACACGTGTGGCACGTATTGTCCAAGGGTTCTTCGTCAATCGGCAGATTGAATTGCTTCCCTGGCCGGCTCACTCTCCAGATCTCTCGCCAACAGAAAACATGTGGTCCTTGGTTACTGAATGATTGACCCAGATTACATCCCAGGCTGCCACACCAGATCAACTTTGGCAACGTGTGGAAGCTGCTTAGTCTGCTGTACTCCAAGAACACATCCAAAGTCTCTTTGAATCAATGCCAAGGCGTGTGGCAGCGGTGATCTCCAACAATGGCGGCTACTCTGGCTACTGATTCTGGGAGGAACCACACTTCACAGAAGTCTATAAATTTAATCATTTGATACTTGGTCAACCTGTTATCTACTAAATAAATTCTGTTGTGATATCTCTTGTCTTTCTTGGTGTTGCAATTTGGGTAGCCAGCAGTATAGATAAAATGCCATTTCAAGCAATTAAAGGATAGAGTTTAGAACACACTCAAAACTTCTGGATAATAGATAATGCATGCAATCCATGAAAGAGATCAGTGAGGATGGCCCCAAAAATAAGGGATTTGCTTAGCAAAGGGCAGCATATTTCCAAAGAACTTGAGGTTCATAATTTCTCTTTGTTTAATAAAAAGAATAGCCAGTCTTGCCAATATCAACCAGCATCTTCTATTTATTGAGCCAAGTCGTATGTGTATAGATGTGATTTTGTAACAACTGGATTACCGGACTAAAAATAGAACTTCATGCAAGCATCACTGTTCATCAGCATACACTGCAAATGTAGTTTTGAGTGTGATGGGACTGTCATTATGTAAATGTTAAAAAGTGTGGGCCTTAATAGGGGTCCTTGTAGTACTACTCTAGCTAGAACAGCACAGTAGGTAGACTATATGCCTAAAACATAAACAATAAAGTGTCTATCCATCAGCCAGAATTTAATTATGTTTGTAAGACAAGATAATGCTTGGTTTCGTGTCTGAAAAAAGAGCCTTTCATGATAGTTTCATATGTGTATATCATAGAAATGAATTTTCCTGAATATGCAGCAATAAAAGTTTATTACATTTATTTTATATTTATGCAATTACATTAATTACACAAAAAAAATCGAAATTTTCATCAATTTACTTCTAACATTTCTTTTCATAAAAATCTACTTCATTATTTTTAAAAAGATGTAAATAAGGAATTGTGACTCGGACAATCTAATTGTAGCTATTGAGTTTCAAGAATTTTATCAATAACCCTGTCCTGAAGTCTTTCAGAAATTAATTCTTTATTGTAAAACTGGTACGGTGGTTAAAACACTGGATCATTGCCCTATACTGTGTGTGTCCGAGTCCATTAACTCGATACATATTGTTCCTTTTTCCTCCCTATTTTAATTTTAGCTTCTGCTAAAATAACTGCACTGTCTTTGAAGGCCTAAATTAAACTGGGGAACATATAATATTAACTTCAACTCCATCCTGTGATTATTTTAATAGAATTTTTCGATATTTATTGAATCATTTATTTTAATGAAACAATTATTCCGGTAACAGAGTAAATCATAACTTCTAATTTCATTCAGAATTTAACCAAAACTTTAAAACTGTACAGCTTTTTAAAAAGAAATATTGCGCCATAAAAATTAATCCAAATAAGAATTAAAACTACAATGCACACAGCTTAATTATTTACAACTGGCATAATTTTTATTTTAAGTTAAAAAAACTTACCAGCTGGTATAGGGCTAATAAATTACAGCATAAACTTATGTCAGCCTGAGTAATGTTTTCACCGACTAGATAGGTATGCGTCAAGAGATGATCATTTAAAATTTTTAGAACTCTTTTCACATCTTCTTTCGCTTTTTCAGTGTTCTGTAAATTTAATAAAGTATTTCATCTTTATAAATGCACACTAAAATGACATGAGAAAGGTATCTACAACAGTATTGTATGTTTATGAAAGAAATCAATGTTCTTACTTGTTTATTATATTGTGTGAGCCCAAGACATGGAAAGATCCATGTATATGCAGGGGGTAGAATTTCATTATCACCAAAATTAATCCAGGATAATATCAAAGCTTGATCAAGTTTAGTGGTCCCTTGTAGTTTATCATTACCCACTAAAACAGACAAAAACCTTAATTATTAAAGAACAAACTCATTAACAAATGAAGAGGCTGATATCTGACAGTTTTAAACCTCTGATTAGTAGTCTTAAATTCTTACAAGTCTCAAGCAATTATATATTTGAAATTATGCTACACAAGTTAGGCATAGACATGATAAAAAAAATAAATATCCAGAGCAACCTTTCCTTATATATATGTTTATTAAAAGTAAAAATTAATATATACAAAGATAAACTTGATAACTTTGTCTACTTATGACAAAACAAACGTACAATTAAAATTTGATGAATGCAAAATGGTTGAACAACGCATATTAACATATTATGCTATGCTTAGTTCTCTTCATTCTGCAATTTAATAATTCTGGATTCTTAAAATATGCTGTAATCTTCAATTCTATCAGATGCATAGGCTTCCAAAATGGTAATAAAGTTTACAGTGATTTAATAAAGGCAAAAAAAAATTTTTTTTAAAAAGGTACTTCAGAAAGTTTACAGCCCCCATGATAAATCACCAATGAGAGTTGAAAACTACGGTTTGGGGAAAATAGCTGAAATCGATGAAAGTAGTATGTTCGTTCGATGGAAAAACAATGAAGGGAGGATTCTACTCCAGCAGTGGATATTTGGTGGGATATGCCCATGAAACTGGCGAATGTTTTGTAGTTTAGGTAGAGAACAGAAAAGCAAGCACTGATAGGAAAGATAGTCTAACACGTAGAGGAATGATAAATAATTTATTCAGATTGTTGTCGTGCTTATAAAACTGAAGGATCTTGAAAAAACAGGTTATTATCATATGACTCTAAACCATAAATACCACTTTGTAGAACTCACTATAGGCATACACACATAAAATATATGCGAAGTGGCAAAATAAAAAAACAAAGAGGCACTGCTCGCCATTATCTTCAATCGTACCTAACAGAATTTATGCGCAAAAAGACATCAGGAGGACAAAATGCAATTGATGACATATTAAGAGCAATACCGAAAATATGGCTACACCGAACTTAACTTTTTCACCAAGGTGTAAAAGGGGGCAGTAAACTTCCGTTAAGTACCAAAAAAAAATGAAATAGGTACTGGCATTTTAAAGGTCTGAGAATACAGACAAGTACTTTGGGTCATTTTTAAGTACAAAGACTATGGAAGATATTTTATTTGATGGCATAGTATGCTTGTCAAAATTGCTTAACTACTCAGGAGATAAGTTTTAAGGGAATTACTTGCCAGCTCATTTTGTCAATGGATCTCAAAGTATATCACATTGGTTAGCATGACTGACCAGCTGCTGAGTGGTAACGTAGCTAAATACAACTAGTTTGCTCTAGGTTAATCCCAGTGACTGCATGGCTTTTTTTTTTTTTTGCTTGTTTGTTTGTTTCTGCATGGCCTATGTGTAACTAACATAGAAGCCAATTTCCCTTAGAAAGCCCTTCACTTAGGCATACATTTCTACAGGCAGATAGCCAGCCAGTTTCGGATAGAAAGACTTCTATAAAGACACCTCTGTTGATAACCTTATCTACTCTAAAATAATGAGTTGACAAACTAACCCACTTTGGTATACATTTTAGGCTATCCTCTAAATTTCTGCCCTTTAGAAAATGGAAAAACAATTCTTGAATTGTTTCACCCAGCACTGATAGTCCTGGCAAATAATTAATATTTTAACAATATCAAGAAATATTTAGCTTTTAAAATTTTGACTCAAAACGTTAAGTTAATTGCAGAAGAAAAAAATTAATGTTTATTTTAATTTCAGCACAATTTGAGTTTTAGTATACTATCATTTAATGCGGTAATATTTAATTATGGAAAAATGATGAGATAAAATTACGACAAAAAACATTCATTTTTTTATGTGTGGCGATAATTTTTTAACAAGTACGAATAATGTTACTGCAAAATCATTCATATATATGAATAATAAATTATATGAAAACAACCTTTTTCATATTCCCAATCTCATTTTTTTTCTAATATATCTGAAGGTTTTTCAATAATTAAAAAGTATCTTGATTGCTAAATTTAAACACAAACTAATAAATACTGTCTGCAAAATGTCCTTTATGCTTTGTGTGAATTCCTTAAATGACTTATTTTCCTGAAATTGGCATGTATTAATGCATGCACAGTTCCAATGGTTTTAAAAAATATTACTGACAGACAAAATAGCAGAGCTTTCGATTCCCAAAAATAATTTATTATAGAAAAAAGCACAAGATATACTTGAAATGTAATTCAAGAACGTCTTAAAGCTTTTTTCCGTTTATTTATCTCTTGGTGGTTGCTTACAGACCAATTAATGGTAAGTAAGCCGTAACAAGAGAATATTTTTACAAGATTTACCAAACAAAAAATACAGAAACAAACAAAACAAAAAGAAAAATTACAAAATAAAAAATTAGTAAATAAAGGCAAAAAATACAAAACTTGAAAAT
Source organism: Stegodyphus mimosarum (assembly GCA_000611955.2). NCBI lineage: Eukaryota > Metazoa > Arthropoda > Arachnida > Araneae > Eresidae > Stegodyphus > Stegodyphus mimosarum. Next base: position 514,637 of record KK114387.1, read on the forward strand.
TTCAATTATAAAAATTTTACACATAAAAGATCCTTTTCTTTAATACATTAAATAATCCAAATTGTTAATTGTAATTTCCTATCCAGTTATCTAAATCAATGTTGTAATTTGCATTACATTTGTCTCAATTTGCTAAATATTAATTTTAATGTATTTTTTATTATTCTGGATAGTCAGATATTTTTTAGTGGTCACTTTGAGCAAACAAACAACTGTTGCAAAACAGTATGATTTAGCATCACCATAACCATGACATAACCATGACATAACAAGATTCTCATATAGCCTTCGCTTCAATTTATGTAATCCCGAACAGTTTTTTATGCCAAGGCCTTCCTTTCAGCCTGGCTAGATGCATAATCGATATTAGATTTAAGAATGTATATATATGCTTTCAGAAAAACGGTAAAATTCTATTTTGTATGTGTGTGATTTAGTTCTTAGTAAATTTTTTTTTTTTTACACTGGCCTCAAATACAAATTCCTATTGTTTAATCCTTGATACTTGACCCAGCATAGAATAATTTTTTTTGTGTTTAATTCATTATTTAGTGCTGACTTTATGTGTATCTAGCAGTGATATTTAAGTAAGAAATATTGGGATTCTGCAATCCCCCGGGGAGGGAAGGGATTGTAAGGATCATCAGGTCAGGATCGTCTGTTTTACATTAGAACATTTTTTGTTTTCAACAGAACTAATCTTCAGGTAAATTAACTACAGAAGTGTATTAAGGGCCCCTGGTGTGGTTTCCATGCGAACTATCACCCCCGGATGGTAATTTTCCACATTAGAAACTCGGAAGGACCCGCCTGGGCAGTTTCCTTTCGAATTTAACGTAAAAGGAAAAAAGCTTTTTAGGGGGGATTTTTAGATGTGGCTGTAAAGTTGTGTGGCTATAAAGAATTATTGTTTTACTTTATTTACTCATGAAATCTTTATTAAGTTTAACAATAAATAATTTAAAAGCCCGCTGGTCTGATTATTTATCCATCTCAAATGCTCTACACTACATATCTAACTAAATGAACAGCATGTGGTTCCTTTCAGACTTCGGTTAAAATAACTGTTGAAAGTTTGAACTCAATTTAAATTTCTTGCATGCTATACCAAAAACTATTATTTGTTAATTACATAACTAAACAAAGAGTCATTTTTCTTCCAAATTTCTGCCAGAATGACTACAGTTTAGCAATGTCACTGCCAACTTTCATGGTCAACAGCAAGATATGCTAAGTATTTCATTCTATATTTGTTTTTCTTTATTTAACATTTTTTATTACTTTATGCTTATCTACTGAATACTCTGTACGTCAGAATTGTGAAAAGAGCCTAAAGAGAGCTGGAGACATAAAGAGAAATTTTTTTCCTGGGTTTTATTTGCACCTGCCATTTTTTCACAAACTTGTCAACAATTTGGCAGTTTCCCCGATTCTTCTAGATGTTTTTAGATGCACCAATCTTGAAGAACAATATAAATAGGAAACTATGAAAAGCCTCAGTTAAGTGAATCTGTTCATGCTGTTGTGTTTAACATTTATTATTTAGTGATTAAATCTTGTCTACAAGGAATTTTGTAATTTGTAATGTTCATCATGGATTAGATTATTCCTCTGCTGTCCTCTCTCAACTTTTTTCAGTCTCTTTTCCTCATCTGTAAAAACTCTCTTTTATACAGGCCCCCCCTGCCAAAAAAAAATTAGAGAGAGAAAGAAGAAAGAATTTGGAAAGAAAAAAAAGAGAGAAATTGGAGAAAGAAAGAAATACAGAGAAGAAATTGGGAGTTTTCCTGTTCATTTAGCCTGACCAAAAACTCATTTAACAACTCGACAACCTTGTAACAACAGCTAATACGTATTCCCAAAATTCCACATACTTAGAAGGTTTTAAAGAATTTACACTGTTCATTTCTTAACATATTTGCCTCAAACTACTAAAATGTAAAGGTAGCTTTAAATTAAAATGAGGACGCTATAAGGTTGCATTAGGTTTTTGTTTAAATAAAATGTACTAAAATTACTTTTACATGAAAATACTACCATAATTATCTCAAAAGATTCCATAAAGCAAAAAAATTTTGTTGCATTATAATTTCAATATTATTCAATTATTCAATATAACATTAAACATTATTCAATTATAACTTAATTTTAATTAGGTGTGCACACAGGTTTAAAGATACCAAAAGGAATTATGAATTTAAAATAAGTTTTACATTGTGTACAAGACGTATGACTGATAACAATATTCCCTACCTATTAGCATACATCAGGAAAGAAATTTATTTCCAGAAATCTTTCAGATATTAAGTTAGAAAGGACATGCCAAAAAAATTTATATTGCACCGAGTTGTCTTTTTAGCCGAAAAATAAAAGAATGTATGCATGCATTCACTCGCATAACTGCCATTATTTAATGTAACTTCTTACTATATGCTTTGCATGAGATTAATCACTCTCGTGAATCCTCCAGATGCTCATGAATAAAAATCCTCCAGTATACTCCTTTCCTTTGACATTTTGATTTTTTTTTTTACAGATAATTTACTATTATAAGCATGTTGCCTTTACATGCTATATGACTATACATTTTACTGGCTGAAAATTCTACTCTACACTGTGGTACATATGATTTAAATCCATTCATAATCTGAATCTCCAAAAACAAGGCAAACTTTTGCATCAACCCAATAAAATACAAATTTAATTAGCCAAACATTTTTAATATTTCAATGTTTATTTTTAAATAAAAACATAGAAGCTTATGCTATTATCCATAACTCCCTCAATCATAGAAATGAATCGCTCATGTAAAATGTTAAAACTTATTTAAAAAATTTAAACTTACCATAATAAGCTATGGCATTACTTTCCGAAATAAATTTTCCATCTGCAGTTTCTAAAGCAGGTACCTATTTGAAAAGAAAAAATTATTCATTATACTGAGATTCCCCTAGTGCTGAAACTCATATTTTAAAAATCTGATGTGCACACGACATGACTTACTTGTACGGAATATTAAATTATATGCATTTTTTCCTGCATTTAAACTTATTGAACTGAATTAAATCTACTTCGTCAATAGCACATAAACCACAATAAATAAATACACTTTTTAAAATTCACTATATTTATTTACCATAGTGACACTCTGGCAGGTTCACTTAACAGCATTACATCTCATTCATTTTATAACACAGAATGCACAAAAATTATATCTCCTGAAGAATTATCTAATCATTGGTACATGTTGTATTCAAATACTATATAATAAATCTAAACTTATGTACAAAAGAAACTAAACAAATAAAAAAGCAACAGTTTTTCACAGATGATTCAGTGTCGCTTACCTAATGCGCTACTCGTAAGCATTCTTCTCTGTGGGGAAACAGACTGGCAACAATATTTGCTGCTAATATAAAACACTTATTTCCCAAAATTTCATTAAAGATATATTGCTTGTTCAATTAAATCTGTTCTCAGTTCGCAACAATGCAAAAATACATAAAATCTCAAAATATCTTCATTAAAAATTGAAAAATATAGGAAAAAATAAAACACTAAATACAGTTAAAACAAAATTTTTACAAATAAAATTAAGAGTTTCTACGTAAAAATAAGCAATTCGGTCAACCGGCAACAAGGTACATTTTTCGGCACACAAAAATGAGTTTAATTTTTGTCCTACTCGGCAAAAAGAAACTAAACGTGCAGAAACTGACTTTACTATTCTGCTAAGTTTCAAATGTAAACAAATACGGCTGCTATGGTAAAAAACATTAGGCTTAGCCGCACAAACTTTTAAATTGTTGATAATTCTACTGGACTAACTGTTGCATGCAGATTAACTAAAAGCATACAAACTTTAACCGGAAAATATGAACAACATAATTCAATCACTTTTAAAGCAAAAAATGTGCAATTTACCATCATATAAGAATAAAAAAAAAATGAGTTCACTGAGCTGAGTAACAGAGTGGATGGAGATATATATACACACACACACATATATATCTATATACTTTTGGTGCAGCCGATTGCAACCAAAATAGGAGATGCACATCTACATGTTATAGCAGTCCTACATACAAAATTTAACATTCTGAGGCTACTCGTTTTTTAGTTATGTGAGATACATACGTACATTCTTATTTTGTCCTTATACAGATTTCATGCAAAAACATCGTTAAATTCATTAGCACGCTGCATAGCAATACCATTTTAAAAAACTCAACTGATTTAAATTCATTTTATAAAGCAATATTTAGTTTATTAACTATTTATACCATGACTTAATTACATACCCTAACTTGTATGTTTTTGGCTAAAATAAGCAAGTTTTAGTAATACCAATCAAATTCTGAAGAGTGAAAGAAAGCTTCAATTTATCAAGTACTTTTAAACATGGTAAAAAATATAATTAATAATTAATGTACATACTATTGTGTGGATAAACTTAGTAATGTATCATATACAGCAGAAGTTTACATTTTTAGAATACTTTGGGGTTTGATAAATTAATGCTTAAAATGCAAAGTACTTTTTTAAATGTTTGATCTGGTATATTTTTTCTGAATTGCAGTCTGCATTAATCTACATGTTGGAAGGGATTTTCATAAAATTTCTTTCATTGCTCTTATATTATTTTCCAGAGTCCCATCAATCGTTGTGCACTTAGAAACAGCTCTTTTCAAGAAACCAAAGGCACAACAGTTCACAGATCGAATATCATGAGATTTCGCAGGAATACTTTGTAAAGTTATACTAGATGCAATACCCATATCAGTCACTTTTTTTTCAAGGAATGCAGTGATACTTTTCGAAGTATTACTTGTTGCTTCGTCTTGATGAAGTTTTAGTCTTTGAAAAGCACTGCAATGAAGCAACAGAATTTCTTCCGTAAATATTGGACATAAAACTCTCAACAACAATTAACAATTTCATTGTAAGAGAGTCCTGCAACGATCATAAACCCCTTACTGCAACTTTCTTTGCATTGATGGAACCAGGTTTGTACAATTTTTCTATCCATTTTCTATAATAAAAATATCTTTTTTGTTGCAATCATTTAAATAAATCCCCGGTTCATCAATGGGCACAATGTATTCCATTTAATTCCTGCTAATTCTAATAACATACTTGCCAACCTACGACACTCAAAAACCAAGAGATTTTAAGAAATCCACGAGAATTTTCTCACGGACAAAAATATTTTTTAAATAATATGTAGAACAAAAATATTTTTAATAATGAATTAACTTTAAATAGTAACTAATTAACATCTGAAAGTTCACTTATTATTTTTTAAATGCAACTAATGCAAAAATACACGTAAAAAAATCTTTTTACTGTACCTTCTAATAACAGAAAAATACTCTACTTTCCCTAATCATTAATTAATACTTTAACCAGACCACTTATCATTGAATCATTAATAAAACATGAATTAATGAAATTCTGCAGTGCAGAATTTTGTTAAGAACATTGAATGATGGCAAAATGCAATGCACCAAAAAGCAACAAGTTTTGTTAAGGTGCAAAGAAGAAAACATAAATGTTCATCCTTCATAAGATAAACTCAGAATAATCGGAAAATGTATTCCTTGCCAAGCGATTTTTTTTTTATTTAAGAAGAGATTTAGACTCATATTTTTTAGTACTATTTTGAGAACTGCTAATTAAATTGCTCGCAGGTGCAGAAGTTATTTTCATAACTTTCAACACAGCCTTTTATCTTAACTCCAGAAGTATTTATTTCTTCCTTAAAAAATATAAGAAGTGAGTTGTTCCATTGGTCAAGGATTCCAGATAAACATTTATTTAAAGACAACCAGCATGACATGCTTACTTCAGATTTTTTCCTCGACAGAAAAATTCAATTTTTTTCCCCTCCCCCTAATACAACTCACGCTGTCCGTACGCATGTTTAAGAAAGTCAGCCCTTTCACCATGCAAAATTTAAAAATCATAATGCCAAATGGTACACTACAAAAAGAAAAAAAAAAGGGACAGCTCTATATCTCCCATTCTACTGGGCCGATTGATGAAATTCAAATTGCGTTTTTCATGTCTCGAAAGCACAACTTAGGATATGTATTAGATTTATATAGGGCGTTGTTTTAATATATGTATTTTGACACAAAATCGGACTTTTCCTGAAATGACGGCAATTTCTTTCCATTTTTTGATTCTATGACTCAAATTATACCTATATATTAAATTTTGTAAAATTTGGTGCAAAATTTACGGAAAAATTCAAAAATTTATCTTGGCGTATTTTTTCAGTTTTCACCAAGAATAATTTACTTAGCAAACTTCTTAATTTATAGCAACCTATTTTCTTTTCTTCACTGCAGGCGAGGGGGAAAAAAATCATCGTTTATACTTTCAAATAATTTTAACAAAATGTGTATTATCGTTTGGCATTATTATCACTCAAAAAAAGATGCCAAATTTTAAAATGCACCAATATATAAATTCATATACATCTTTAAAAATTCTGAATAAAATCTGTAATTTTTTGCAGTTCTGCCTAGAAATAAATTACCTACCTTAAGATGATGTTAAAAATTTTATAGGTTATAACACAAAATGTTTTTCGAAAAATTTATAAATATTTAAAAATTTTAAAGATAAATCGTAAAAATGTGTGAATTACACTTGGATTAAGCATAAATTTTGAATTCTGGAAGAAGGAATCAAATAAGTTTAATAAAAAAAAGAGATATTAATGTAAACATATCCTTCAAATCCAAGCTCATTTCATTTACATAGGAAATTTTGAAAGAAGAATAAATTTTTAAATAGCAAATTATATTTCTCATTTCAAATAATAAGCTGTTATCAGAAATTTGTATTCCAAAACACTTCCTTTAAAAAAAAAATTATCGAAATTGTTCTACAAATGTGTAAAATCCTCTGTATTTATAAGACATTTTCTCCTTCTTTAAATACAAATATTTACTGATTAAATATGTGGTTGAATCTTCATATAAATTTCCATAAATGTCTATATTAGATTAATACATTTCAGATCAAGTAAAAGAAAAGTTACACTAAAGATCACTAGGAATGCTGGAATGAAATATGTACAATTTAAGCTTTATTAATTCAGTAATGCAAATTTTAACATTTCAGAAAACTTTCTTCATAAATGCTAAAAATTAAAAACCTAGATTTGCCATCTACCAGGAAACCAGATATTGAAAAACCAGAAGAGTTGGCAACTATGATATACATACGGATGATTTCTACGAACATAAAAAAAATCAATCAAAGCTCTAAAGATGATTTTCAAACTAAAATATGATTTATTACTTATTTCCGCTGTCACAAAGTGAGTATCTTGCTACAATTTCACTCCTGATACTTCAGGAAATAAAACATCACTTAATAAGTCTCTGGATTGGCTAAGAAATCCAATTTTTTTTTCTTCTTCCCCCTCTTTAAACTCAACTTACTCTCGTTCAAGGGGAATACATTCAAACACTCCCCTAATTTTTCAATGCCCTTTTTGTAGAATGTTTTGTCTTTGCTCTCAAAATAGGCCTCAGTTTTGGCAATCACTTCTTAAGCCAAATTTCTTTTCCTGGAGAAGTTTTCTTTAAGTACGCAAAAAGCCAGTAACTGCTGAGGCCAGATCTGGGGAGTATGGTGGGTGAAGAAGCAATTTGAAGGGTACTTCATTCAATTTATCCACCATTTTATTCAAAATGTGTCGTGGGCCATCGTCCTGGTGAAAGAGGATTTTTTTTTTGGTACATGAGGCCTTTTTTTTCTTTATTCCCTATACTCGGCCAGTCCAATAATGCCATGCAATATTCGCTATTGATAGTTTTATCCTTCTCAAGAGTCAATGAACAAAATAACGAACGTCATAACCTTGACAGCTGACTGAGTTTTTCACCAGCTACCGTCCACTCAGCTGACGATAATTTTGATTCAGGTACATCCTAGTGGATCCATCATCTATTGCCAGATACCAATGCAAGAAATCCTTTTTATCTTGCTTAAACAGCTCCAAATAGCAGTCTGAACTGTCAACATATTGTTGTTTTTGGTCTAGTGTGAGCAAACGCAGCACTCACCTCAAAAGCAACTTACGCATGTTCAAATTTCAATGTAAAATTCTAAACACATGTCAGCTATCTCATGCAGTTTCACTTTATGGTCTTTCAAAACTATTTTATACACTTATTTGATGTTTTCTGGAACAACTGCGATTTTGGGTGACCACAGCATTCAGCATCATTGGTGTTCAGACGACTGCATTTAAATTTAGCATACCAGTCAATGACTTTATTTTTGTCATGCTAAGTCTCCATAGCACTTATCAAGGCCCTGTTTGGCTTCAACAGTATTTTTCCCCATCAAAAAACAATGTTCAACCAACACACAAAATTCCTTTTATTCATTCTTTCGAAAATTACAAAACTGGGGTCACTAAAAGCACTGTAATCATCTGTTCAATTAATTATCAGAATATCATGAAATTTTGAAATCTGTCATTTGAAGGATGCTACTATTGGGAAATCATATTAACAGTGTTGCCACGTGTCAGACCGGAGACTTATTGACTGGAGTATTTGTTGTATTAAATATGCACCAGGTCTCATTTCATTAAAGAATATCTATCATTAAGTTTGAACACAGCAAAGCACACAATAGTTATCTGCCTAAGAAAAGGGAGGGATGCCTTCGCAGAAACCTTTCAAGGGGAACTTGATCATAATGGGACCTTCGAAACATTAGGCCTTCACAGCTCTCTCGTGCACCAATGAAAAATCATTAAGTTTGAACAGCAAAGCACACAATAGTTATCTGCCTAAGAGAAGGGAGAGATACCTTCGCAGAAACCTTTCAAGGGAAACTCTCTCATAGTGGGACCTTCGAAAAATTAGGCCTTCCAGCTCTCTTGTGCACCAATAAAGAGTATAAAGAAACCTATCTCATTCATTTGGAGCGGAGTGAATAACAGCTAGATGGCCTCATTTCTTAAAGATCGTGACCAAATTCATTTACATTGCACATGGTGAAATCCAACCATACAGTCAACCCACCTGCCTGAGATCAAATCCAGGTTGAACTCCCAGTATTCAGTCTTAACCACTTAAGCACTAGTGTGGTAATTACGTTGCTGGAACGTATACACGACAGTCAGTGCAAAAGGATTAAATGCAGTTCTTCATGAACAGATAAAATAACTTGCCACTCAAAGAGGGTTAAATGCTATGCACTTAATGCTATTTTTGTTTGCACTTTCTAGCACTAGTTTAAATTTTGCATAACAACAATGCAACTAGATATCAAATCTTGACATTTAACACTCTTGATTAAAAAATTTACATTTTGGCACACAAGTTTTGAACAATACAATATCCAAATTAATGTTGTAATTATGTAGCTAACTCCCAATTATCTGAGACTAACTTAACGGGCTGCAGATTAACTGAACTACCTAAAAAGAATGTTAAGTTTGTTTATGGTGGAAAATGATTAAAGATCTTTAACTATTAGTCCAAGATAAAATTATTTGTAGGAAAACCTAAGGCAGAAGTGGTGGCACCTAATAGGCAGCTACCATTGCCTCTTTAGAAGGGATAAACTGTTACAACGAGGCTTTTCCTGGGATTCTAATCCAGGCCCTTCTGTACTGCAGTTAAACCCCTCTAAACCCTACACCATCTGGGTGGCTACATAATTCTGAATAACACAAACAATATACTATAAAAAACAAAGTTTAGATTCCCACTTTACGAGAGTTTCAACGCAATAGCTTTGTTCAAGCTATTGTAAATATATTTTTGATACAATTTTATACACTTCATTCTTCTTTTATTATTTACAGCGCACTATTCTTATTTTAGATAACAATATTCTATACATAACCAGAAGAATTTGCTTTTTACATTAAACTTTTCAAAAGTACAGGTAAATTGTTAAGAGTATTTCTTTACTAATCATAATATGGGTATTCTCCCTTTCCCCCATTTTTTTTAATCTGCCAATGGCTGTCTATAGTTAACCTGCACATAGTACCTATGATTAGCCATGTAATAATGAGTTAACTATAACTACTATAAAATATGCATGCACTATGTGGATCAATTTATGAGTAGAATTACTCAATATTTATGCCAAGGAAGACATTCAGTTTAACTGTTCAATTAATTCTCAGAAAATATACCATTCTAGGAATATTCTACAGTTAGAAAACTAACAGCTTTCTTTTCCTCCAATTCTTACATGAAATACTACAAAGTTAAATCATGCCTTTGTTTGGAGGTTCAACTCTTAAAGCTTGAAAAATAATAAAATAAACCCATTTTTTAAATGCCTCAATGCAGATTTAAAAAGGACTAAAAAATTATTGCATTTTGATAAGCTAATCAAAATGGTATTATTTAGAACAATAGCAAATCTTCTCATACAACTGTTAAATTTTCAAAAAATAAACCATTCATGAAATATTCTATATTTGTAATTCTGACATGCACTACTCAAAAGTTTAATCATGCTTTTGTACGCTTATCACCTAATAATAAAATGATAGTATAATAAAATACTATCTAGATAAAAATGGAATGAAAATTACTATGTTGTACAAATAAAATTTTAAGACTAAATTATTTTAATATTTAGGCAAGATAAAATTCAATTTTATATTATAATTGTTTAATTAATTCTCACAAAATATACCACTTTAGGAATATTCTGAATTGAAGAATTAACAGATTTTTATTCCTCCAATTCTTACATGATATACTACAAAGCTAAATCATGCCTTTGTTTGGAGGTTTAGCTTTTATCTATTTTTGACTGAAAACACTAATTCATTAAATTTGCACAGTTTTAAAATGTTAATTTTCTTAAATACCACACCAAATGTTCACTTTTAACTTTATAAGCAAGTTTACACAGCAATGAATTTATATCCAACAAAGCCTATAAGAAGCAAAATGAACTACCTAAAGTTGAAAAATTAAAAATTGCACTCATATTGTTCCAAATATATTTAAAATACGTTACACTTTTTTTTAAAGGGGGGATATCTGCTTACACAGCCACATAATTTAGAGCTCTAAAAAAATGTGCTTTTATACAACTAACAAACTTAAAAACAGCACTTGTAAATAAAATGTTAATTTTCCTACACTTGAAATTGTTTGCAATTCAGTGCTTTTGAATTTACAGTGCAATTGCTTTACAGTGCTTTTGAAGATTAATTATATCCTTATCATGTTTTGTAACCACAGTCTGAGACACCTTGCCTGTACAGTAGTAGTCAAAGGTGACCCCAATGAACATCCAGACACACCTGCACTTGTTTCTTGTTCTTACAAAACTCTTGTTCATGTGTAAGTTTATGGCATGTCCTTTTCAAAAACACAAAAGAACTCTCCTGCAAATGGCAACACAATAATAATCTTTTTTTAATGTTTTCATGAATAATGGTCTGATGATGATCTCCTGAATGTAGCAACCTATACCCAATGTACTAAAATTTCAAGTACAAATGTTCTCAATCTAGTTGTTAGCAGATGAATATGCAAACTTTAGTTTTGTGCATACACATACCCGGATAAGTGGAACCATATTTCATCAATATAAAAACATGCATGTGAATTCAAGAAAATACAATATTTCTTCATGGTTTTCATTAATTTATGAAAAGAACAGAAATAAATGCATGAAAATAAACAATGGTTCTTTCTGATTAACTCCTCAAAAAATCTTCATAAGGTAAATGCACAAAGTTGCTAAAATAGTTTATGTGCTTATTTATGTCATCAAAACATATTTATGTAATAACTGAAGTACGTGCACATGCAAGAAGATGCCTATTTTAGTGCATGCAAATTTTCATCTTCCAAACCCAGCTATGCATACACAGCAGATATGTTTCAGTATATGCAGAATTCTACCTCTTTCAAATTCAAGTCATTTTCTCCAATTAGTGTTTAGTTTTACACTGAGTATACTTTTCTTCATTGTAAACTAATGAAACTATGCGTTTCCCAACAAATGAAAATGCAAATGTTGAATTTCCTTAGAAATATGACATTCAGATAATAAATAAGAATTTTTTTTAAGTGAAAACAGATTAGTGTATTCATGAGGAGAACAATGGAATATGCAATACCAAGTTTGTGTAATTTTCTGATTATTATTTCTTTTTCAAGTAAAAATAGATCACTAAGCAAAAGAGCGTATAATGAAAATACCAGGAACAAAAATTATGCAAGTGTTTTATTGCAGATGCTTCTTGCCTTTTTAATTCTATTAACTGACTGCTCTTTTATGGAATTCTTAGAGCAATTGCCTTTTATGTATAAGCTTGGGAAAAAAAGTTAAGTCAGCAACTTTTCAGAAACCGGGTTGTGGAAAATTGAAAAATACCTAAACTTATGTGTTCAAACATTTATTTTTAAAATACAAATTTGCTGAAGTATATTTAAAATAAGAACGAAATTCTTGGCAGGATTTCTTGTAATTTACTATAGTAACTAACACTGTTTTAAGAACTTGTTTTCTCGCTCAACCACAGATTACGCATAAAAGAAAAAAACCCTTTCTGCAGATATTCAATAATTATATGAAAGTTTCTACAACTGAAATTACTGGTGTAAAAATGTTTGAAAAATTTGGTATATTGAACGGTGCCCCTTGGATTATCGGCAAGTTGTTTCATTCATGGTATCCTGGGTAGTTAAATGTTATGGAAACCCTATTATGATGTAACTGGTTGTATAATTGCGGTGAATTTGACTGATGAGATCTGTAAGTGTTGGATGTTGGTTAGAGAGTACATCAATTATTTTATGGGTTCCACGGTAAAATAGCTGAATGTGGCAAGATTAATTTGAAGTTTTTGCACAATTTGGAAAGAAAGGGAAAAAACATTAATTGACTGATATGTAAATGAAGGTTTACTTAGTAGCCATTATAAGCGTCCTGTTTGTAGGAAGGAATGTGTATGGTCGAACACCGCAGGATATTTTTTACCCTTATTTTTGTGAATTTATGTGGCGATGCCAGTATACAGATAATTTTAGAAAATTTTTGGATGCTGTTAAGGTATTTTGCTTGGCTGAAGACACAAAATTTGTAGATAATGTTAAGTGGATATTTCCTTTGTGTAATGCTAAGATGAATTTCCTTTTTTACGTTATTTCATTGATTTAAAATGTAATTTACTGAGATTATATATTTTTTGCTGACTGCCCCTTTGACTTTTTAAGTGAATATAAATCGATGTGTACATGGACAGTCAAGGGAATGTACAATGCCTAGTTTATGCAATTCGGGGATTTTTTTTAAGTGAAAATAGGTCAATGTGTACATGGATACCGAGTTTGTGCAATTCTTTGACTTGTTATTTTGGCTTTGTGTAGCGGCAATTTTACCAAAAACTTTCAGTTAAAGCATTTCTAGTGCTCCATTCCATCACTTTTGCAGTGTAACTGAATTAGAAATAAATACTCATCAAATACTTCTGTATATTAATTACAATTAATGAATCATTTTTCAATCAATACATGAATTATACTTTGAATTTCTTCTCATTTAAGTACTTTTGTTAAATTTGCCCACTTAAATATTTCTAACTTTTCACAGAGTAAAGTCAACTGCTCCAAATATTCATTGCTCTCAGTATATAAGTGCTTTATAACACTTAACATTTTACATTATTAACGGCATCGCAGCCATTTTCTGGCTAGTTTGCCATTAACACCTTGACTGCCATGTTAGTTTGTAAGAAAATCTCCATCAAGCAACGAGCACTACTATGAGCCAATTGCTTCTGACAGCAAGAGTTTATAATGTCTAAAACAAAACATTTTGGTACATTCAATCAGTTGAAAATCTTTCCTCAAGAACAAAGTATCTAAGAAAGCATGCGAGACTTGAAAATTGTTTCTTTTTTTTTTTCAAATATTTTTTTGGTAGTGACGAATGGTTAACATTTTTCACTTGCTAAAATTGTTGCCCTTTTGTAATGTCTAAAAGAAAAATAGAACAGTTAAGTGAATTATATAGCAGTGAAGAAGAAACGTGTTACAAGTTACAAAAATTTTAATAGTAGCCATGAGGAATAGTTGAGATTTTCAGAAAGATATTTTTAAATTGAATTATACCGTCATATTCTGATTCCGATACTGATAAATGCAGTCATAATAAATGTGTAGACACTACTAATTCTATTTTACAAGAATCGGTTGTTTAGGAAGGAAGAAACATTTATATACCGAAGACAGCAGAATTCAAATTAATGAATGGAGTGAATTTAGCTAACAGTACAAAGTCTGAGATCTGGACATACCTGGAATGATCTACTTTCTGTACCATCAGAAGTGCCTTGTTTAAAAAAATTTTTCTTGTAAGAAATTTTTTATACAAAGGGGAAAAGGGCTCTAGTGTAGAATTAGGTGCCCTTTCGATTGGCGAAAAATTTTGTTCAGTTTTGGCGATGAAACCCCATTTCTGGTTACAATGAGAGTTTTAACATGGTTTTAGCTTCTTATTGTTTAATTGAAAATAAATCGATGTGCACATGGACAAAGTAAAGGCAATGTGCAATGACTAGTTTGCATAATTCTCTGATGTTTTTTCAAGTGAAAATAGGTCGATATGTACATGGACACGGAGTTTATGAAATTCTTTGACTTCTTGTTTGGGTTTTGTGTAGCGGCCATCTTGAAATTGTGTCTTATTGGCACCGAACTTGATGTCAAAACAGAATCGCCAAAAAACAAGAGGCACCCAATTGTAAACTTTTACCGGGAAAAGAATTAGATTTTTCTGAGCAGAATACTGCTCCCAGTAGTAAAGAAAATGACATAGAAGTTCTTGGGAATGAAAAAATTTCAATTAACAATTTAGCGAGATTTCTCAATGCAGCAATTACAGGACTTGAACAGACCTTTGTAACTGAACAAGGAATTATGTCAATTAAAGAGAAAGTATGACACAGTAATTACAGGATTTGAACAGTGGAATTTTATAACTGATTAAGAAATTATAGCTGTCTATAAAATTAAACAGAAAGTAATAGGACAAAAAAATGAAGCAACTTGAACAACTTACAATGAAAGAAATGCTTCATAAAATAAATATTCAAGATTTATTTACTAAATTAATTATTAATTTCGGGTTTTCTTCCACAAAGCGCTCAGTAAATGTAAACACCGCCAAAATTGGCGATAATAGTTCAAACCTGGTAACCCGTCAGATCTTTTTTTGTTTCAAGGCAAAATCGTAGAAGTAGATGCATTTCCTTCATAACTTCAACAGTAAAATACTCTAATCCTCAATTTTTAACACAGTTAAATGAAATGTTGCTCATTTGACATGCGTTTAAAAAACAAAAAAATGCCATAATTCAGAGTTCAAAACATGAGCTGTTTACACACATTCCTAACCAAGCAACGACCAACTTGAATATGTGTGGTATGTATTGCACATGCTGCACCATTTCTAAACTATTCGGAACTAGCACGAAATGGCTGAATTTTTTATGAATTTAATTGTTACCACAGACTGCCCTCTTTCTGAAAATGGGTCATTTAGGTATCCCATAACAATGACGGCTGACAACGGGACAGGCTGCCTAGAAACCAGATGGTCTTGTTCAAAACAAGATCTACTCATGATGCATATGCCTACATAATGCTTCATTCATTATTTCAAATTTGGAAACAAAAGTTTATTACTAACCAGTGGAAACAAATATGATATGAAACTACATTATTTCGCATCAAACTTCCTTTTAGACATGCATTTCTACTCTTCCTTCTTCCCTTGCGAACATGTTGCCACTTCCCTTCCTTCTATCAACTGTAATCACCGTAACAACGTAGAAAAGCCACAAATGTGATTAAAAGGCATACAGATTGCATGCATAGCACTTTGCAATTCAAGTTAAAAATCAAGCAATCAAATACGTTAAATTTGCCTCAACAACTGTTATCTTACTGCATCAGTGCTACTTTATGCTCATGCCATTAACTTGTAAAACATATGCATATATAACCACTTTTGTTATAAACTTATCATTTTGTATCAAAAGCTAATTATATTAGAATATCAAAGAAAACCTTGTTTAACAAACTGGTAATGTTTCCACTACACAGAGAAAACAAATTCAAATTTGTTGAATACTATTCCTCCTGTTGTTACACGATCTACTATTAAGTTAGAACATGCCTTTGTTAGGAGGATAAATTTGATAACATTGAATTTCAGTACAATAGTTGCACTATTTCTTAAGCAAAACACGTGTATTTGATGCAGTAGTTTGTAAGAATGATGCTAACAAAGCATCATCAAAACAGATCTCTTATCAAGATTTTCATCTGGCAACAACACAAAGAAGCATTCTCCATAGATTTACTGAAAAATGGCCCAAAAATTAAATGCCACCGTGAAATGGGCAAATACTTTACCTCGGTGTACGCACTGCTTTCTGAAACTCTAATTCACATATGAAAAGAAGAAGAGATCACCTTCCATCAGTGCACGTCCTATAGCATTTTTCCATGCTGTTTACGATAATGCCAACATATTCGCTAAGGAGGAAAGACCACAACTAGCCAATTTAGCTTAATGGGATAATAGCTTACATGCAATTTACTCAGTATGAAAAAATATCTTAAACCGAGGTAAAACATACCCGGTCAATAAATATTTTCTTTAAAAATTTTACATTTCATCGAGATTTGGTTCAGGTTTAATGTATACTTGCATTTAAAATATAAAGATTGTTATCTTAACAAAACGATCATGTGTAATCAATATATTTCATAAGGAATCGCATGAAATTCTCTTTTACCTTCCCATTTGGAAATTTTTTCAGGAAATCTTCAGTTTTGTTGCTTTCTCCCAAAACAAAATCCTTCGGCACATTGATAGGAAAGCCGCTATACTGTGCTGCAATCAATATCTTCTGGGAGCGGAAATTGTTTTCGAAAGTGTATAGTGTCTGAAATAATAAATTTTAAAAATTTTAGAAATATTTTATAGCTTACTAAAGGTCTATAATACACGTATTTTATGACAAATTGCAAAGGATTATTCAGATGTAACACATCATCATACTTACAGCAGCCATGGTTTCGAAAAAGAGGAACGTTTAAGAGAGTATTGCCAGATTGCCACTCGAAATGATGTAAATACAGAGCTGCAAAAACGTTCACAATAACGTAATAAAGTTCTGTTTCGTTTTAAAATATTTATTTAAACATTTTTCATACCAATTTAAAGAAAAAATACTGAAACATTTTTTTTATTTTATAAGCTTTATCTTTACTGTTATCCAGCATTAAAATTTCTTTTTACTTCATAGTGTCTTGGCAGTTCAGAAGCGAGTGAGTTCTGCTGTACTTATTCGTTTTGTTTACCCATGTAGTCCATTTATTTATTTACTTTTTCATATTTAAAAAGTTTTTTTGAATGACAAGCAAATCTCAGCTTAACAATTATTTTACTTTCAAAGGCATTTTCTCCCTTCTTTCCGTATGACTTCGTGGTGTAATGGCAGCACACTCGCCGCGCATTCGAGAGGTCCACGTTCGAGTGCCGGGAGGACACAACTCATCCTTGATGTCTTCTGCTCCAAAATAACCTAATAAATCTACAGTGGTGACCGAACTAAAAGATGGAGGAGGATGATTCTTCACCAGCAGGATTTGGCAATTGGGTCCTCTAATCCACAGTCGAAAAAAACGGCAGTCGAAAAAGTCGCCCTTTAAAAAAGGGCGTATATAAGGTATTTTATCCCTCCTTTCTCCATGCGTTCGTGATGTAACGGTAGCAAACTCGGCTCTTATTCCAAAGGACCACGTTCGAGTCCCGACAAAGGCATTCGACATTTTTTATCTTCCTGGCATCTAAAATACCCTAATATCTCTACAACTTTAAGAGATTAATACCTTTTAGTTCCGTCGCATCTTGGCTTATAACTAAAGAAACTTACTCAAAACTTGCAATATCATTATCATCCGAGGTTTAGCATCGTTTTGGGATGCTAAACCTCGGGTCAAGACATCCTGACTGCGAGCAAATATTTTTTTTATCTCTTTCTCGTTATGGCCGGTAAAACGCCACCTGATAAGGGCACACTCTCTCAGTGGCTGTTTTATCAACTATATGGATAGCGAAAATGACTACTGCATCAAATCTGACTAGAGTACTGCATTAAATATGACTTACAGTCTGTCAAGAAAATATTCAAACACCGGTACCCATCAAGAAAACACAAGAATCGCGAAAAACATAACGCCATTTTTACAACAGAACACCATTTTTTACAACAGAACACCATTTTTTACAACAGAAATTAAACGCTATTTTTTTACAACAGAAATTGAATGAAATTTTTTGACAAGTTATTACAACAGACATTCTTCAAGGTTAGTTTCCTCCCACATTCTTCAAAATTTGGTACCTAAAAAGTTTGTGAAAAGCACCTAAATATGTAATTATAAACTTTCTATTATCCCAAACTATATAAGATCTTCTATTATTCCAAACTATATAAAATCTCCAACTATATAATAATCAACTCTCCCTAACTCCATAATAATAAATTCTCTCCCTAACTATATAAGAATGGATTATTATATATTAAAACTTTACTCCAAATATTTTTTCAATTCATGTCAAAATGAGAATACACAAATTTCGTTTAAAAAGAACAAATTTTAATTTAACATATATATTTACACAAGAGAAGATGCGAAATTTAAAAATTCATTATATAAATCTTCTTCTGTTTGTGGAATTACAGGATAGTCCAAAGATGTGTCATACTGTTCCAACAGATCTACTAAAAAGTCCAAGTCTGCTTGACTCTCTTGTTGTAGAAACATTGGCTCCGTCGGTTCTGTTGGCTCTCCATTCTCTGTTGGAATGTCCTTCGGTTCTGTTGGCTCTCTATTCTCTGTTGGCTGGATGTAGGAAGACTGCATAAACATGTAGGTACTTTTATTCTTTGTTGGCTGCAGAAACATGTAAGAAGGCATCGTATTCTCAGTTGGCTGTATAAACACATAGGATTCCCCGTTCTCTGTTGGCTGCATAATCAAGAATAAAGTTGGAAAGAGGTTCCCCACCTATCTTCTCCCGTGAAAGAGTTCCCCATCTTTCTTCTCTGGTGGAAGAGGCACTTTAAATTCCCCATTCTTCTTCTCTGGTGGAAGAGGCACTTTAAATTCCCCATCCTTCTTCTCTGGTTCCTCCTTTTTCTCAGTTAAAAAGTCCAAAAACTCTTCTTCGGACTTATTAAACAGTTTAATAATTTTCGTCTTCGATGACGATTCTTCACTTTTCCATTTCTTTGTCTACACGGTATCATCCAAGTAGGGTGTCGGAGGTGGTTTGTTGTAGGGATCATCTTTGGATAAATTAACTTGTGTATAGCTGGTTGGATTTTTAAATTTAATGTTGAGTTGTTCTTTCAAATGCTTCACCAAAGCCGCCGGACAACAATTGATGCAGACAAAGATTTTTGAGTGGCGAGGATGGTATAAGTTCCGCCAGATGGTACGAGGTATACTTTGTTGGTCTGTATGATATTTGTTTTTTAATTTCAGTTCATCTCCCGGTCTAAAAGTTCTCTGTTCGCTGTTCCCTTGGTATATTATGAAAGACAATTCACTTTCATAATATACCAAGCGACTCTGAGTAGTTTGGTAAATGTGCACTTCCCATTCCTTCATTCTTCTCACACCAAATGTGAAGTAACTTTTCGTTAAGAAAACATGATCCCATCGATGACTTCTCCTTTATCTGTATATTTTCGTTCATAGTTTGTATTCACTGGTAGAGAAAGTTTTTGATAAACTGTAGACCACCGATACGGGTTACATTCCTTTGGAATTTTGGAATCCAACAAAGTTCTTTCAATGTTTTGCATCATGAGATGGGATATGAGGACTCTCTTATAATACAATTTATTACCTTTATCAGCTGGTATATGCGGAATAAAGGCACTGCAGCGCTCTTTAAACATACCATCCAATTTTTCACAGCTTGAGAGATTTAAAAACATATCCGCAAACTCAGTCCATTTCGAAGGTAAAGCAACCCATACCTCTTCCATGATCTCCTTCTAAAATGCTTAGCTGTTATATTGTGAAACTTCCTATGTTTAATGTACCATTTACACTATCTTGTTATAACCTATTCCATGATCTTTCTCAATCTTCGTTAATGTGGGTTCCGTAAATCCGTTAATGCGAATGTGAATTAATTGAGCAGGAAAACCAAGTCGTATGAGCTTGATCATAATACCCATATGCCAAGTCCTATCAAATGCTTTGGCTATATCAAGGAATAAAGCCTCAGTAAGCATTTTATTGCGGCAGCCTTCATAAATGTATTCGACTGTCCAGAGGAGCTGGTGCGTTGTACAGTGCTTTTTGCGGAAATCAAATTGTTCATCAATAAGGATATTTTGATTCCGGAGAAAAACATTCAGGCGTTCAAGCAACATAAACTTGTATATCTTCGATAACGAGGATAGGAGGTTGATAGGTCTTTAATTAGCCTATTCATTTGGTTTTGAACTAAGAGCGACACCGATGGAATTATCAGTACTCAGCGCTCTTATTGCAACTGTGTATAGAATCAGAGACGCTTGAAACATCAGGCATCTTAATTATGAAGTATTAAAATTTATTATGTTGAATTAAATTTGATTTGACGTAAATTGTTGTTAAATATGTCAATCTTCCACACATGGAGTAATTTCTGTGCATTGATGTTGGACTTCAAAAGCTTGGCAACCGGTCTCCAGGTTACGTTTACTGAGTCTTTGCGTCTGCTGTACGGAAACTCTCCTGTTTTCTGTGCAAAAGTGATTTTGGCAGTGTCGAGAGGAGCGTGATTAATGGTATTGTTAATATAAGCTACCGTTTTTAGATCTGTTATCCATTTACATGCGTTATTTTAAAATGATTGATACTGCTTTTATTTGAAAGGTTAATTATTTGACTGAATTGGATAAAAGTATTTTTTAAATTAAATTTAGTAATGGGTGTGTGTGTTTCAGATAAGCTTACCGGTTGAATATAGCATGACATAGCGATAATCAAACTTGAATTTTTATTTTATAGTTTTCTTCGATTGCTTTGTTATAGTATATCCGAGTAAATGAGTAAATCTCTATGTATACAATAAGAAGCGCTTATTTAAAAAGTCTGTGAATTAAGTATTAATGTTTGCAGTGTTAATTTTTTTTTTTTTTTTGATGTTCACGTTTTGTAACGTATTTGTTAATTAAACAAGTATAATTAGTCTTTTCGAAATAAAAATTTTTAAATAGCATAACTGTAGATTAGTGCATGGGAAATTTTGTTGTAACATTTCAAAGAATTTATTATATCAATTTGTTAATAGTAGGACGTATTAAAATACATCCTTTTGAGCTCTTTATGTTCCACTTCTTTTTAAAACTATCAGCGTATGCCTATTGACTAGGATCGGTTATATAGTCATTAAAATTTTTATTGCATTAGTTTCAGGCAATCTATTTTGGGGAAAAAAAAGCATACTCATGTACTTTTTTATATTTGTATGTACTTCTAAGAAAAAAAAAAAAAGATGCTTGTGCAGTGCTGAAAATTTCTGTTTGTATATTTGAAACTGTAAATGTAAATTTCAGTCACCACACACATTTTAATTAATGTTTCGTATTTGCTTGTATGTTTGGGATAATTTTGTTATATGTTGTTACAACTTTTTTGTCATATCAAAATTTTTAAATTCCATTTACCCATGATATTTGCCTTTAATACTTCTCAGTTACAAGTAATCTGTTTGCGAAAAAGCATGATATTCCACCAGCATAAACATTAAGCTCTTTCATGCTGAAATTGTTAATTTAGTGCCAGTCTCTATGAAAACTATATGTGTGTCATTCCATATATCTTGTAGGCGGTAAAGTGCAGAATCATCCACTTCTTCGGCATTTTTTACAAGAGTAAGAAGAATTGGACTTTTGTCAATTTCTTTTGACTTTTTAAGTGAAAATAGATCGTTGTGTACATGGACAAAGTCAAGGGAATGCATAGTGCCGAGTTTGTGCTATTCTGGGATGTTTTTTTAAGTGGAAATACATTGATGTGTACATGGATACTGAGTTTCTGCAATTCTTGAACATGCGCCAACCAGTGGGTGATTCTGCACTTTCCCCCTTCTAGGTGCATGATAATTTTTTTTCCATTTTGATTCATTTTCATATCACAAAAATTTCTGAACATGTTTGTGTTTTCCCCTCAAAATGTGATAGGTATTTGTGTGCTTCAATTAGTGTAAATTCAATGTAAAATTTTGTCAAATTATTCTTTCCAGGTGTCTTATTTATGTGGTTTTTTAAAATAAGCAGTATTTCTGTACAGATGTGCAGTCATTTTTTAGTGCAAAATTCGCTATTTTTATTTTTGTAAGTGTACTCATCAAAGTCATTGATTGCAACAATTGTGTGCATGCATGAGGCCTGTGTTTATCAGTACCTGAAAATTTGTCTTGAGAAGTGATTTAATCTTTCGGTTCTTCTTTTACATGGTTAATAGTTGTAAATGAAGCACCATCAGTTTTGATTGCTGGGCTTCTTGCTCAGAATATAGTTCTTTATTTTTTTAACCTGTTATCAGTATGTACAGTTTCGTTTTTCTTCATCCTGTGGTCAAAATTGGGCCGTTTATGTGCTGCTATCCCCCTCATCAGTAAACCCTACTGATAAAATTTATGCCGCACTCTCCCATCCTTCTCATCAGTACCTATACAAGTAGAAGGGTGAATTTTCCTGGATTCATCCCTTTTTCAGAAAGTCATTGTTGAGAGGGTTATTGTTGAGATTTACACTAATGCTGTAAATGCCAGTTGGCTTGTTTAGCTTAATACACCTATTGCTGGGAAGTAAAGAATGATCCATACCCATGAAATGCAGTTCTGTTTTCAGTCATATGTGATTATTCTGAATTTGTCTTTTGATATTTTCATTCATCTCTGTTTAAAATGTGATTTTGAATTTATAGAAACCTGATGTAGTCATCCAACTGTAATATTTGAAGATAAATCATATACATTAAAAAGAAATTTTTAAAATGGCAATAAATCTGGATTTGCCTAGAAATTCATTGCAATGAAACTTTATTCATAAAATCTGAAAGTAATGTATTGGAAGTCGGAAACCATATCAGCATTCCTTATCAGCATTCCTAACATAGCTAAGATCAAAATAGAGAAATGCATCACAGACACACGCACGCACACACACCACACACACACACACACACACACAAAAGGTTTGGGACAAGCTTATTCCAATTCAGCAGATTGTTGAATATTCAATATTTGTTGAATGGACATATATCAGTTATATACAATGAAAAATATATGGAAAACAGTTAAGCTTATGTAACAGCTTATTGTGAAAGAAAAACATACAGTTATATAGCTGTTAAATCTATCTATTAGAAAATAGTTATTGGCCACCTCTCTAAGAGATCACTTTCTGAAAACGCATCTCTGATAAAATTAATATGTATTTACATGCATTCATATCGACTCTCACAAACAGAAAATCTGCCATTGATCCTGAGTTTCCCATGGTGGTTTAATGTTGCCATTCCTTTTTAATTTACTGAAAAACTTGGTGATAGCGCAGTAAGTCGATGTGACTGAAGTGACACTACAGAGAACATGAACAAATATTGGTAGTGAACATCATGTCTGTAAGACCACCACATTTACAGAACTCCATATTTAATAAATATCAGAAATGAAAAGCTAAGCAAGGTCTTAGCAGTAAGGGTCACTTTGTCTAAAACATTTTAATCGACGAAAACAGATGTTCACTGTATCACAAGGTGACTTTTCGAAGAGTGGATGAAATAGGGGAAAAATAAATTGTTGGGAGAAGGCAACGGATGAAACGGCACTATTTCAAGGTAGGGGTGAAGCAGGAAAGGACAAAATGGCACTAAGCCTCTTTTATATTGCAGAACATTATAATTTTAATGTGTATCTCTCTCTCTCTGTCATTTAGGAATGTAAAGTTTTATTTGTTGTTGATCCCATGAAGAAATATATCTTGAATTCTCTGCAATAGTTTTTAAAAAATAAAGATTTAAAATCATGTTAAGCATGGTCAATCATCATCAAGCAAATGATATCATTGTCTTCAATGGAATTAAAATAATTGATTTCTTTGAAGAAGTAAATTTATTTGTTCAATCAGTAGCAAAACAATAATTTCTGCTTTTTGATGCTGTGCTGGAAACTGATTTATCAAGTTTAAATTCTCACCCTTTTAGGAAAATGAATTAAGCTTAATTTACGTTTTAAGTCATAGCTTTTCTTTGTAAAGCAGAGTGCAGCTCTGATACTCTGTGCAAAAAAAAAAAAGGGGGGGACAGTTCTATATCTCCCGTCCTACTGGACCGATTGACGAAATTCAAATTGCATTTTCCATGTCTCGAATGCGTGACTTAGGATATATATTAGATTTATTTATAGCTTTATTCTAATATAGGTATTTTCACACAAAATGGGGCTTTTTCTGAAATAATATACCAATTTTTTTCCATATTTTGATTCTACGACTCAAATTATGCCTAAATATTAAATTTTGTAAAATTTGGTGCAAAATTTACAGAAAAATTCAAAAATTTAACTTGGTGGATTTTTTTCAGTTTGAGCCAAGAGCCACTTGGTGAACTTCTTAATATATGGCAACCTATTTTCCTTTCCACTTGTGCAGGAGTGGAAAAAAAATCACATCATTCCTACTTTAAAAAAATTTTAATAAAGTACGTAAACCACATTTTTGTTATTATCACTTTCAACAAATATGCCAAATTTCAAAGCACACCAATATATCAATTCACGTATATCTTCGGAAATTTTGAAAAAAAAAAAATGCTCTAATTTTTTCCAGGTATGCTTAGAAATACATCTACTTTAAGATGATTGTAAAAATTTTATAGGTTATAATTCAAATTTTTTTTCAAAAAATTTATAAAAATTATTTAAAAATACAAATTTTAAAAATAAATCATAAAAAATGGGCGAATTTTATTTGGAATGAAGCTAGATTTCGAACTGTATAAAAAGGAATCAAATAAGTTTTATAAAAAAAGAGATATTAATAAATACATACCAAATTGAATTAACATTGAGGAGCTGAAACTTTGAGAGCTAATTTTTTGAAAACTACTTGTGCGATTTTTACAAAACTTGGCACTTTGGCATAATTTGAGGCATAGAATTGAAATATGGAAAGAAATTGGCATGTTGTTTCAGAAAAAGTCCGATTTTGTGTCAAAATACCTATATTTGAACAATTGTATATGCAAATCTAAAACATATCCTAAGTCACGCTTTCAAGGCATGAAAAATGCACTTTGAATTTCGTCAATCGGCCCAGTAGAATGGGAGATATGGAACTGTCCCATTTTTTTTCGAAATGCACTTCTTAGTTTTTTAGATAAATATTAACTTGTCGGAGTGCACCAGAGCCCTTAATGAGAGGTCTTTGGCACTTCTTTTATCTAACTAAACTGTAATTGTAGCTTTGGTTAGGACTCTTCTCTTTTTGTTTTCATGCCTCTCCTTGAACATAACATATCCTATGGCCAAGCTCTTTCACCCAAAAATTCCTAACTCCATTGTCAGGTCTCCATTCAACCCCCTCTCGTGATTTTCTCTCCTCCTGAATACCTTGTCTTCTAACTACCCCCTAATGAATAGGTTATCCCCCGATAGCAACTGTTTTCAACTTAGAAGACTGTACTATGTTTTTCTGCAGGTTTTGTATTCGTCTTCTTACATATTTGCATAAAATATTCTAGGTAACAATAGAGCATGAACAACAGTATTTTACACCATATTATTACATATTTATTTGATTGTTACTGAACTCAATAAAAATGTGTATAATCTAAAATTTTAAGTTATATGATAAGTATCTACCTATGTAAAGCATTTTATGACTTTACAAAATAAATTAGAATTTGATGATGCTTGTTTAAGTCATTTATTAATAAATTACATATTATATTATAATGAATACTTTTAAAATGTCAAAGATGTAACTTTCTGTAGAGGCAAAATTTCAGACAGGTTTTCCAATTTAAGGAGTATTCTTAACAACAATACTTTGAACTTGTGTACCTGATGAAATCTCTTATGATACAGCTAAATAGTTTTTCAGTTCTTTTCTGGAT
The DNA here is from genome assembly GCA_000611955.2 of Stegodyphus mimosarum. Classification (NCBI taxonomy): domain Eukaryota; kingdom Metazoa; phylum Arthropoda; class Arachnida; order Araneae; family Eresidae; genus Stegodyphus; species Stegodyphus mimosarum. Next base: position 540,865 of record KK114387.1, read on the forward strand.
AATACTCGATACAGCTTAATAGTTTCAATTTTAAGGCAATATGTTACCATGCTGGTGTTCATTACATAATTTATGAATGATGATTATAATTTATTATATAATCATTTATTATATTGGTTTTTAATATTAGCTTAAAAGGACGTGTTAAAGTTAACTTAAAAGTTAAAGTTAGCTTAAAAGTGAGCTTAAAAGGATATTTTTACGTGAGCTATCAGGAATCTTTTATTTTAGAAATAAAAAAATCAAACTATAATAATTTAGAATGCAAATGCAGATCTGATTCAGAATTTTAATTAAAGTATTGTTGTTGATTGGGCTGTTTACCTTTGAGATATCTTACTACTCTGGGGCTCCTAAATTTGCTACCAAGCACCTTCCTAAGTTCTAAATTTTGGGTTCCAGTGCTTTCCATAAATTCTACCAATTTAGCCATCCTTTAATTTTGCTGGTCGGTGCTTCTCTAAATTCCAAAAATGTTGTTTTTCTTAAATTCTGTCACCCGTGTGGCCATATGAGCTCTGGTGCCAGTTCTGGGGTTATGTGAATAACAAATTAGTTATTCGTAATTCAAATAGCACTAAATGTAATCTTTTGGTCTATGAGTATCATTAACAAATTCCGGTTTTAGCATATGGAAAGAAATTTTTCCTCAACAACATTTCTTGGTGCATTTAACTTAAATTTGTAATCATCAAGCTTAATGTCAACATACATTTTGCTATTCAATTACTATTATAACAAAAATATTTAGGCGTCGCTGCATGAGTCATTACTCAAATTATGTGTTGATAAACAAGCGGTGGTGAAAGCAAAATATGGTATTGATTTGTGATGTTGGCATCAGGGATATGAGATATACTCACTTCCAAAAGTTAAGCACAAAGATGTAAAATGCAAAAAAATCAACAAATACTGCTTTGATTGACACAAAATTCGGCAGGAAAGTAGCATATATATTTATGCATAAAACAAAATCAAAAATTATTTACAGAAATGAAAACAATATTAAATTTTTGTAAGTTATCAGATAATGACATACCGGAGACTTGAACAGAATTATGTATAAAGTGAAAATAAACAGCATAAAATGGAAAAAAAAAAAGGACATTAATAGCGTGTGTGATCCCCCCCTCATCTGCATACAAAGTTTACACCTTGTGACCATGCTTTCAATTAGGTGGTCAACCACTGCAGAATTAAGCAATCGCCATTCTTGTAAAGCAGTTTCCAGCTCATTAAGAGTGGCTGGAGGTGGGAAACGTGAAGATGCAGCGCGGCCGAGAGCATCCCAAAGATTTTCAATGGGATTAAGGTCGGGCGAATATGCTGGCCACGCCATACGCGCAATCCCTTCACTCTCCAGGTAGTCATCGACGATGTCAGCTCTATGGGACGTGCGTTATCGTCCATTAAAACAAAAGTAGGGCCAACTGCTGCAGCGTGCAATCTCACAATGGGTTCTAGGACTTTCATCTCGATACCGGACAGCCGTCAAAGAACCCTGTTTAAAGATGTGCAGGTCGGTGCGGTATCCTAATGAAATCCCTGCCCACACCATAATGCTTCCGCCTCGGAATGCGTGATGTTCGGTGATGTTTTGGGACTGATTGCGTGTTCGTTGTTCACACCATATCCTTATACGCTTGTCATCTGGCTCCAGAGCAAATCTTGACTCATCAGTAAACATGACAGTCAGACACATTCCAATTGATATGTTCCCGGCACCACTGTAATTGTGCCCCTCTTGATTGGACGGGTAGAGGAACACAAACTTAAGGTATCCAGGCGTACAGTCCACTCATATGTAATCTTCGACATACAGTAGCTGCAGATATCGCCTTACCAATGGACGTTGTAACCATAGATGTCACACGTGTGGAGGTCGCTCCGCTATTCCGCTTGGCTACAATAGCAATATATCGATCTTCTGTGGGGGTTGTAACCCTTGGGCGACCGGCTATGGGCCTTCAGACAACTGTCTGTGTGGTTTGGAATTGTTTCCATAATGTGAAATTACAGAATGATGAACGCCGAAGAAAAGAGCAACAACTGTGATCGACTGTCCTGCTTCAATGCGCTTCACAGTACTCAAAATCTTCCATTCGTCTTCTGGAAGTCATAGAAACACGTATGTCTTGAAAACAAATTGTACGAAAGTTTTAAACACCTTCTATCAGTACTTACCCTTCATAAAGCTGTCTTCTTATAGTATTGCCTTTTTTGCATATTACTTGACATGAAAGCGCGATTGGCTGTTACCTAACATATTTGTATACTTCCATCTACCTCTGCAGTGAATTGCATCTTCTTCAAATCTGATTGGCTTCCAGAAATTAACATTTTCCTCTCCGTGCTTAACTTTTGGAAGTGAGTGTAAAATCAATAATGTTTCTGTGTTTCGGTTTGAGATGATTGCCAAGCAGATATGCAGCTATGGAGCCAAATTATTGATCACGTAAATTTATGTTAAAATGATTGTTTCTTGAATAATGAGTTATTTTATTTAGTGCCGAAGTGAAATTTTGAATCGGAACATGTTTTATTATAGGGGGAGGGAATCAAATCAAAAATCCTAAAAAAAAAAGGTTACTTGGCTTTGAGGTCTGGATCTTAGACTTTGTATTGTATATGTATATTTATCATATATATAAATTTTTAAAAGTACTTTGGACAGTATCTGTATTCCTCCCATTTTACAAGTTTATGCATTGTCCTTTATTCATTTAATTTTAAAACTGTAATTATGTTTTTTAATATAAAGATTTCAACTTGGATTTTTTAAATTGTAGCTTATGAGGAATTATATAATTCAGACATTCAAGAAGTTTCATAGTTTTCCAAGAAAAGTATTACCTTCATTATCTACAGGTAAATGTTTTGTGGGGAAAAAATCTGTGTTGCTTACTTATAATCAAGCTGTAGTTTCAAATTGTATGAATTTTTCGGAGGCACGAAAGGTAAAGGACAAACAGTTTTATAATATTTTATATTGTAACAAAATGTTTATGCTTTAGTTGATTAAGATAAGCATTTTATTTATTGTTTTTAATTTAACCAACCGTAACTCATTTCAAAGATTTCATAATTTTCATAGAATGTAGAAACATTCTATGAAATTCCATTTTGTAATAGTTAAATACATTTCAGGAAAGCTAAAAAATAACCTGTAAGCTTTTTTTTTTTCTTTTGGGCAAAATGATCAAAGGATTTAATAAACCTAAATACTGTTAGGTGTAAAAGTATTTTAAAAACTTTATTGCCCTCAATAAAGTAAATTTTCAGTATTTCCATTTGTAGCAGCTTTAGCGAGATAAAGCAAACAGTCTTGGCAAGAGAAGAAAACTTTTCTTGAATGTTTTCTGCTTCCCTATTCTTTTTCACAACAGCTGCTTAATATTTACAAATTTGTTTAGTATATACACAGTTTGTTTGCAAAGTTTAATGCTTAAGTTCATACTAAAGCCGAAGAAAACAAAAGTGTTACAGGGCTTGATACAGTCCTTGTAAGTTTGTGAATGCATCAAGTATACAACACTCAGCACATTTAAAAAAAAAAAAAAAAAAAGGGTGTTTTATAATTTTGTCTAACTCATCTTCTAGAATTTTCTTAAACGCCCTTATTCTTAATTCTTATTGATATAAATACCTGCTTATGATTTTCTGAATCCTTCAGTGCTATTAAAGTAATGACTTTTAAGGTGAAACTTCACATCAGAGAAGAGAAAGTAGTCTTTCAGTACCAGATGAGTGGTGTGAGTGCGAATTGTGACACTTCTTTGCTAGGAATTGTTAGACGTGATGGTACATTTTTGTACAGCAGAGACCAGTTATTTGATTGTTCCTTTTCAGGCCTTATGCTTTGGACTCACTTCAGAAACGTAATCGGTACATCTTCATAAAATCTGGAGTTCTATGTGAACCCCTCTGAAGCAAATTCATTTAAATTTTACCTCCACTCAAAAATGGTCATCAACATGATTTTGAACTAAGCAGATGATTGTCATTTTGTATCGGGGCCAAATTTTATCCGATTGAAATGTTGAAGATGGAGATATTCCATTATGGTCAACTGAGCAATTCCTTTATTATTGACATAGTTTTTTTTAAAGCAGTTAAAGGTAAATTTGTGTTTTTTTAAATTAATTTTCAGATTTTTAAGAGTGTGTAGTTTCCAAATGAAGGGTTTTTCAGATTTGTTGTTTCACGTTTCATTTTAATTGTTTGTTTCAGTTTTGGTTTTCGAAATTTATAATTATTATTAACTGAAGCATTATGTAAATGCTAAAACAATGATAAAATTGTTTTCTTCAGATTTCAACTTTTTATGAATTGAATCATAAAAATTTAGATATGTAGATTGAATAATGTATATACAGAGAATATTGTATTAGTGTAACTGGATTTATAATTTTTTTATATGTATGTTTATTATACATTATATTCAGTTATAAAATTAGGTTCAAGGAGTATTGTATGTGTCATGTTATGGTCATGCTTTTTTTTTCTTTTTTGCAATGTATTATTTTAATATTTATAGTTTTTCTAAAATATTTGTTATTTAATTGTAAAGAGAGGGTATTTTAACTATTAAATTTAAGTTCTATTTGATAACTGAAAAATTTCTTTTACAGAAAATGTCTGACTACACATATCCAAATGATACACCAATTGTATTTTTAAATTGTGAAAAGGCCTTTTCAGCCTTAACTGAGAAAGAAAAGCTCTATGCTCATTATTTATCAAGGGCTTCTTGGTATGGAGGTCTTATTGTTCTGTGTCAGGTATTTAATATATATATATTATGTACATATATTGTATTTTCTGTGTAATAAATTTTAACAATTCATTTTCATTATCTTCTAAATGTTTGGATGTTAGCCTTACAGATTTTATCGTAGTACATAAAAGTGATCATTAAAGTTTTAACTTGTTTTGCAATTACTGTTATTTTTTTAAAAAAAAGTTTTATGCATCATGTGTTTATCAAATGTAAAGTTATTCTAGTGTTGTGTTTTCCCTTTAAGGTCTGATAGCATTAAACAGTGTGCATTGCCATCATTTATCTCAGTGGTTAATAATACACATGGCTTTAAAATTCAAGGGTCATGTCTGTGTTTTCTGCTTGTTGTGATTAGCTTTTTTTCCTTGTAAAAAATAATAACTCCACCATGGAGTTTGTCTGCTAAAGGGAAAGAATGTATTGCATTTTTTGAGAAATATGGCATTTTGCTTAGTATTAGCTGTGCATATGCGCAAAAGATTAAAAAAAAAAGTATTTTACAGATGTTTGTTGTGTTTTTAATATAGTTAATGCTTAGCTGTGTTATGTTATTCTGAGTGTTTTGTAATAGATGTTTTAAGTTGGAATGTTTCATTATGGATGTTTCTTGTGTATACCAAGAAAGTTGTTTTTCCTGTTAATTTTTTCATGGTCACTAGCAACCATAAGGTAAAATCGCTGAACACTGTAGTTCGACCTGGATTTGATTCTTGATAAACGAGCTGGCTGCATGGTTGATTATAGTGGTTTTCCCCAGGTGTAACATAGATTCAAATGTAATATAGTTATATAGTTGTGAATATTTGTAATGTAATTAAATATGGAAAAGTGATTTATTTTGATATTTTCAAATTTTATTTATTAGACTTCATTGGAGAGCCCCCTCATATATGTTTTACTTCATAAACTGTTCCGATCACAGCCTTTAAATGAATTGAAGCAGATAGCTTTGCAGAAATGTGATTTTTCGGAAGATGAATTTACGGTAAGAAAAGGAGTTATTTGCTACTAAATAAATGAGAAATAATTTTTAAAAAATGGTATTGGTATTTTTGTGTACATTTCTATCAGCATAATGGAATTCTAATAATTTTTAATTATTTGAACTCTTTTTTTTATTCATGTGTGTGTATATAAATTTTGTGTTTTGAATATATGGGATTGTTTTTAGATAACTTTTCAGAATGGTAATTTTGAAAACATACAGGTTTAACTTTTCAGAATGGTAATTTTGCAAATATACAGGTGTTTAATTATCAAGAAAATTTTCCATTACTGTACATTTTTTACTTCTAAAATTGTTTTTGTTTAAAATTCTGTTCATGTTCTATTGGTAGAATTATCTCAGAATGATGGTTAGTTTAAAAGTTATGCAGCTATAGTTTTTACTTTCTGTTAAATCTTCAGCATTCTTCCTACTATTTATTAAGCTTTTGCAATAATTTTACTTTATCGGCTAACAGTAGATTTAATATCTGAATCTGAATTGGTGGACTTTATAACATTATAGATATTCTTTGAGGTGACATGTGTTTGAATTGCACTGGTTAGCTTATGAATGGAATTTTAAAAAATGTAAAGGAAAATTTTTTCTAATTTACAGCAGTTTGAAAAATTTAAGAAAGGAGCCAAAAAAAAAAAAAAAGAAAAAGAAAAAGAAAAAGCATACAAACCTTAAAAAGTCAAAAGATACATATATGTGAACGCATTAAATACATGCAGACATATGCCTTTTTTAAATCAAAATCTTTCAGAGCAAGTTAAATTGAAGTGCAAATGTCAGTGCAGATTTTATACTGAGCTCTCACTTGAGTAAAGTCTACATTGTTTAAGTCTTTCTAAGTAAGAAAGATATTAATTTTTTAATATATTTATACAGCATTAAAAGATTTATCAATGGTATATTTACATAGCATTTGTTATCTTGATTTGTACAATAAATTACAGCTTATTTTCAAAATTTGCAGCTTATAAAGGAGCAAAAAATCATAAGGAAAGAATTAAATTGCTTGAGATATTTTATTGCTTATTTTAATGTAAAAGAATTTTTAG
>KK114387.1:547768-562954 GCA_000611955.2 Stegodyphus mimosarum
TGTATAAATTTGATGAATGTTGATTCAGTAGTATGTAGAGTACTAGTGAATAACTGTTTTTCATTTCTTTGTTGTTAAATAATATTCATTGTGTTATTAACCCCTCACTTCCAACAAATCATATATGATATGTTTCAATTTCTCTTTATGTGTATTGAAATTTGATACAGAAGTGAAATGCCATTGGTGGGCCATTGTATCATATTTGATAAGTTAAAACAGAACTTTTTATTTGAAACCTAAAATGCCTATCAGAATGCCAGTAAATGTAAGCAAATGGTATGTTATGAATATTATTTTACTATTTTATTTAATGAGTGTAAAAAGCTTGCAATATGTGTTTAGAGTTTAGAAATGTTTCACATATTGAAAGTGGTTTAAAATTTTGTGTGGAACAGCAATAGGCATTTATGTTTAAATTTTTGTTTTCTACTTTATTATTGTAAAGAAATAATTTAAACAAGCAAATATAATCATTATTACTAATATTGCACTTATTTTTATTTTAAACATTACAATTTTTGTTTACATTACAAAAAACAACAGTTAAATAAATATTGCAGTAATCCAAATGCTTTGATAAAAAGAGGTTTTATAAGAATTATTTTTGTATGTTAGGCTCAATAGCAAAACATGTTCAAACACACAATAATGTTAAGTATTGCACAGACATTATCCATGAAGGAATTATTTTCTGGCAACAAGAGTGAAAAAAATTAATGCATAAATCTTTATACTGTGAATAAATAGTTAGTTTACTTTATTTACTTTATTTTATGAATGCAGTTTGTGAAATGTGTAACTTGCAAAATGTGTTAAATTTATCACTTTTTTAATCAGCAAATCATCATATTAACAGCAGAGTATTAATAATAAATTGTACATAACTGGGTGTTAATAACTAATCACTACAACTGTGAAATGTGTTTGATGCTTTTTTACTCGCTTCATAGGTTAACTGTTTTTTGTTACTTACGCAGGCGTAATAGTATCCCCCCTTTTTTTTATAATGAAAACTCTTTTTACAACCACAAGATAAGTAATACATTTACATGCCACTATTTTGTTTTTTATACAATATATTATTGTATTGTATTTTTATACAATATATTATTGTATTTTTATAATCTGTGGCTCATAAGAATGGTAGTGAATATTATTCTTCAGATAATTTTTATCAGGGTTGATTACATATACTATTAATGCTGTTTAATAAACACAAATTTGTATATTTTTTGAATTCTTATATTAATAATTGTTTTAAGTTATCTCTGTTAAAAAAATTGGTATATGAGTTCAAAACGTTTTTATAAAGTAGAACCATTAATAACCAGACAATAATTAAACTGAGGTCTCTATTAACCAAGTTCAAAAAACAATTTAAATAAGTAATTAGAGAATTGCAGTATAACTATATCGGGTAGAGTGAATATCAGTAATTTTATCATAAGAATTTATCAGTGATTGAGTTTTGGGCTTTTCTTCTCAATAATGGAGCAGTTAACTGCCTTCCTATTGTGCATTACAATAAAAAATAAGATTTACATATGTTAAAAATGAAAACAACAATAACTAGCAATTAATTCATAGAGTCATTTTAAAGGATGAAAGGATTATGCTTTGGAATGGATAAATGTAGAAAATTGCAAGCAGAGTTTTCAAGTTTTGAGTGACGAAATTATCTGAGGCATAGATCCAGACAGAATAACAATTTCAGCGATGTTGATGATGACAATGAAATAAAAAATGTAAAAGTTAGTTGTGCTGAAGTTTATCTTTTGGTTTATTTTGATTATTGTGAAGTATACAAGGGCTCTCTGTCTAAAATAAGAGATGATAATCACATTTATCTCATATAATAGCATTTCAGCTGTACTTGTTTTGTCAATAAAGAAATGTTTATTTTATTTTATAGGCTCTTTTGATATATGCTTGTGGAATATTTAGTAATACTGGCAATTACAAAGGTTTTGGTGATTCTAAATTCATTCCAAATCTACCCAAGGTATATTTCTTATATTAGGTTCTTTATAAAATGAAATATCCACCTTATCACAAGTTAATTGATTTTTCTTTCTTTCTTTTAAAAGGAAAAATTTACAAATCTAGTTAAAGTGAGTAAAGCTGCTAGTTTGTATCCTCAACAAATAGAAAACTTGCTTACTAGATGCTGTGAGCCTATGTACTCTTTAAAAGATAATGAAAAGCAGCTTGGTTTTCCCTATGTTGTAAGTTTTTATTTTAATGCTTTTCTCTGTTACTTTCTGACAGATAATTAAATTGTCTAAAATTTCTGTGAAATCTTTTTAGTAGTTGTTTTATTTGTCTTTTTAAAAATAACACTGAAAAAATAAATTACATAATTATGTTTTTAGCAGAATATCATGAATCAGTAGTTTTTTTTTTTTTACATTATTTCATATGTATAGCTGTAACAAATTAGAGGACTTAGCATTTTGATTTTTCAGCTATATACAGTGTGTGATTCAAAAGTTTCAAGATTACCTCAGAACTAGAAATTTATTGGACATTTAAGTACAGTGGTCTAAAATTCTTCAAAATATGATCTTTCAGCATCAACACAGCACTGCCAGTGCATCTTCCACTGTCCGTAACCCTTCTGGAAGGCCTCGGGCATCGTGCTATCAAGGGCTCTTGTCGAAGCCTGCTGAATGGAGTTAAATCGCTTCTGTTTTAGGACTGTCTGGATTCGGGAGAAGAGGAAAAAGTCACCTGGAGCCAGGCTGTAGGGTGGCTGCGGCAATGTTGTCACGTTGAACTTGACCAAAACTTTGGCGGCGGCGTGTTAGCGGGCGCATTGTCATGGTGGAGAATCCAATTGCCTTTGATTGCCAAGCAGACATGGCGGACTCGATCCCTCAAGTGGCAGAGCATTCCACCGTAGTCACCTGTGACAGTCTGTCCACTAGCAACAAACTCCTTGTGAATCACTCCTTTACTGCCAAAAAAGCAGTCAGCATGCATTTCACACGCGACTTGCTCATGCGAGCTTTCTTGGGTTTTGGCGAAGAAGCAGTGTGCCATTCTGAGCTTTGATGCTTTGACTTAGGATCGTACTTGTAGACCCAGGTTTCATCACCAGTAACCACTTTCTCCAGAAGGTTCGGATCAACATTCAACCGTTGGAGCATTTCCTAGCAAGCAGTCATACGCCGCTTCTTCTGATCCACCGACAAAACTTTTGGCACCAGTGTGGCATGCATTTTTCGCATCATCAAATTCTCCATCACAATCCTCCACACCGTACTCTGACTGAGTTCCAGTTCATTGGCAATTAATCTAGTACTAAGACGACAGTCATTGTTTAAAAAGTTCCTGCACTCTCTCCACATTTTGATCCGTTCGGCTTGATGATGGCCTGCCAGAGTAGTCGTCATCTTCAACATTCCTGTGGTCATCTTTGAAACATTTGTGCCACATGAAAACCATTGCACAGGACATGGCTTCTTCCTTAAAGGCCTCTTGAATCATACCGAGAGTTTCCGTGGCGGTTTTGTTCAGTCGCACGCAAAACTTAATCATGTTGCTCCATTTTCGCCTTTCTCACTTTTCAACCAAGGTCAATGATACGCTCTAACGCTGCAAGAGATGTGCACTCTCCAGGGTTCCGGAGGTAACTGCCGCAGCGTCAGTTCGTTCCCTGAGACTACCCAGTACTTCCCCCACCCGGCGGAACCGGTCTGCGTGCACTGTCTTATTTAGAAATGAACTAGTCTTGGAACTTCTGATTTACACCCTGTAATTTAAATATTTAAAGTATTTTTCTATTAAAGCTATAGAAATTGATCCTGTTTTTATTATGGCATATTTACTCAGTGTCGGATGTCACCAAGTTTGGTGTGGTGGGACACCTTTATAACATTATTGCATCCTCATGCTGGTTGATTGCTGTTTGAAAAGATAGAAAGCTTCGTAAGAGTGCTTCAACATAAAGGTGTATGCACTTAATTTCAAAAAACTTTCATAAGCGTGTGGACACCCTCAAGTTTGGGAATCCTTTACAAATCCTATTATTATTATTTTTTTTTTACATTGCTAATTTTTTTGAGCTGGGTACAAAATAAATCTTTGGCATCTTTTTGAAAAATGGGTACTTTGCGTAAAGTTGTCTTTTTTATGAAAAGTCATGAATTGGCATAAAAATGCCTGCGTCCTTAGGAAAAATGATGGATTGGCATAAGGGTGCCAGCATTTTTGTTTTGACTGCAGTGAACCAAGCTAATTCTTGTGCATTTATGAAAGAGACTTGTGTATTTTATAAACCTTGTTTTTACTGAAATAACAAACAGCTATACACGAGAAGTAGATGGGCTGTATAGTTTTTAAATAATCTTTATTTCAGATTTGGAATAAATATAAATCATTAATTTAATAAGTTGTCTTATATTAAATCTTCAATACTTTGTTTAATGTTCATTGATATGATCATTCTAGACTTGTATTCTGGAAATTTGTTATTTGATCGTGGTCATTATAATGGAATTTTAACATTCAGAACTCAAAGTGCAATTAATTGCTTTAAAAAAAATAAAAGAAAGAAAAGGGAGATTACTTAAGTGATAAACACTGGTTATCATAAATTATGGAAAATCATGATTACTGAAAAAGTTACATGTAGAATTTTATGAAAGTTACCCACAATATATAACACATAGTAAGGTATCAAATAACATAAAAATAAATTACCAGACAATTATGGTAATATAGAAACTAGCACATGTATAAAATGAACAAATCAAAAATGTCAGTTTGCTATCGCAAAAGTACCTTCAATATGGAATATGATCATTTCTAGAAGCAATACAGCACATAAACGATGTGTGATGCTTTCAATTATGTGGTCTATCAGTTCCATAGGAAGCGAGAACCGTTGCTCTTGCAAAGCAGTTGCAAGCATGGCAAGAGTCTAAAGGGGTGATAGAAAGCAGCTAAGGCGTCTCCCTAAAGCATCCCAGATGTGCTCGATAGGATTCAAGTCTGGGGATTGAGCTGGCCACTCCATGTGCATAATGGTTTCGTGTTGAAGGTAATCATCTACGATGCGAGCCCTGGGTGGTCTTGCGTTGTCGTCCTGTAACAGGAAAGCATCACCTATTGCCCTGGCATATGGACGCACTAAGCATCAAGAATGTCATCTCTATAAACCTGAGCATTCACAATTCCCTTTTGAAACACATGGAGGTCTATGCATCCACCCAAAGAGATGCCACCCCAAACACAGACACTGCCTCTTCCGTATGCATCTCTATGACGGATGTTTGACAGATGATAACGGGTTCCAGGTTCTCTCCATATCAAATAACGCCTACTATAGCTTTCTAGAGTAAACCTGGACTCATCCGTAAAGAGAACAGCCCTCCGTTGATCAGACATCCAGTGGACATGTTGTCGTGCCCACTGCAAACTGTCCCTCCTTTGGCGTGACGAGAGCGGCACACAAATGGCTGCTCACCTCGCAATATAGACTACCTTCGTGAAGCCTTCTCCGTACTGTTGATGTTGACACCAACCTTCCGGTGGCTGCAGCAAGAGAGATTCTAAGAAGAGTCAAAGTAGCAGTTCTATTCCTGCATGCACGTAATGTCAAATATCGGTCATCGACGCTCATCGTAGCAGTTGGCCGTCCTTGGCTGAGCCTCCAAAGTCTATGAATCACAGAAGGACTCACATTTAGCCATCTGGCCACTTCTCTTTGACTTTGTCCTGTCTCTAGTCTCCCAATAGCCCTCCATCATAGTTTTGCCGGCAAATGATGCCTGGAGGTCATTGTTACGAATTGGCTATCTCAGATTTCTGATGTCGCTATCACAATGAAAAATATGTGGGCTTGCTCTCAAACATGGACTTTTATGCTCCTCGCAGATGGCATATTCCAAATGCAGCGCCACTAATTTGCATATTGCAGTTTTACTCAGCTACTTGGCAACATATTCAAATTTTACACGGTTTGGCTTATTTTTTAGGGAGTTCTCGATGTTTTTGTGATTTTTCCTTAATTTATGATAACCAGTGTAATATCTGTCACAATTTGACTACTTTTACAGTATCCGTTCATGCGGAATGACAGCAGCTCAGCTGCTGGTTCGCAATACCACACAACAGATTAGCTGAGCAGATGGTATATTAGTAGGGTAACATGCCATTGTATAATGTGACCTGAAAATATGAATAACTGAAAGACTAGGCCTGAAATAGAAACCACCTAGTTTGATACAGTCAGTGATACCTGAGGCAGTTTAAGTTTGCTACTTATCTTGCTACACAACAAAACTGATGTAAAAAATCAAAACACTATATAAGGAAATAGACTCAAGACTATAAAAACTCAGTGTTTAATTCTAGCATTCTAAAATGCAATTTATTTATTCTTGCGTTACTGTCAGTGATCAATGATGATGATGTCAAAATCTTGCATTATATGCTCTGAACACAGTGTAAGATTTCATTATATCATTTGTAGCTCTTAGGTGCTTCTTAATCTTTTTCACTTATGAGACTCTATAAGTTTGAGGAAAATTTATAGTTTTAGTATGAACTGATTTCTAGAAATTTAATATTGAAATTTTCCATTCTCTTTTATGTCTATTCCTTGTCTCTTAGCAGCGACAGGAATAAAATCCTGATGTTTTTTAGTCTGAACGAAAAATTTGTATATTTAGACCATTGCATGGAAGGTATAAAAAACTGAACATTTGATCTAGTATTAAAGATTTGGTAGAAGTAATTGCATTAAATTCAGTGTATATTCATTCAAGATTCCCCCTTCCCCCCAAAAAAAGCTATATGAAGCCTTATCATTTCTTGTAGCCTCATCATCTCTTGTATGTATCTCATCTCTTGTAGCCTTATCTTCCCTTATTTGTCATTTGGATGAAAATAATGTTTAATGTATTGAAATACCAGAGTCTCCTTCCAAGAAGCAAAATCTGAAAATGGTTCTGGTCCTTTTCAGTCTGCAGTAAATAAGATAGTCAAAAACCCTTATAACAATTTAGTGTTTTTCTTAAAGGTGTGAGCAGATTTATGCAAAGTTCCTATTTTTCATGAAGGTCTGAAGATTTATTTCTTCTCTTGCTCAATGAATTGGCCAATGACGTAAATGAAAATTGCATTTGCATAAGGATGCTCAACCATAAAGGTGCATATATACTGACAAAGGTTTCTTTTTTTTTCCAAAGTTAAAAATAGCATGCATCTTTATAAAAATATCTTCTTTCAAATAGCAGCTGACCGTCATAAGGATGCAAGCACTTATTGAAAGCAGTTCTAGTTTTCTATTGTTTAGGAATCATTACTCTTTCAACCATTTTTTTTTTTTTTTAAAACTGGAGTGGATTTTTACAATTTGGCAGTTGTCACAAAATGAAGAAGGAACTGCTCTCTTTCCCCAAGAAAGAAAATTGCCAATTTTTGCCACAATAGTGCACATTTTCATACTAAATTTCACTTCGAATTTCTTAGGAGGATTTGGCAGAAGAAAGGAATTGGGAACCAAGAAGCTTTGACTCCACTGAGTAAACTATTGGCTGGGAAGTTTTATTTTAGCAAAAAGTAGTTTGCAAATCCAAATTGAAATCCAAATTTTTTTTTAAAGAGAAATTTTTTATTAGTGTTATGAGAAGTTAAATTTGGTACAGCAAGTTAGCTTCTTAAATTACTGCATGAAAGGTATTCAAAGATAGGAATATCTTAATGCTTGTTCTTCTTTTCTTTCTTCTTCTTCTTTTTTTTAAGACGCTTATTTTGAATTTTCCTGTAAAATCTAGCCAACATGTAAACGTAACTAACTGCCTGTTGGTCTTTGTGGTAGTTAAGATATTAGCATAACAGAGTTGCTCATAAATATCAAACATTCAAGTACGTTTTCCAATTTTCCTGATATTGATAAAATTTTTCTGTCTTCAGGATATTGATGTGCAAGAAATTGGCAGTATGAATATACGTACACAAAGATGAATTGTGCTGACTTATATTTATATACCTGCTATCAGTTTCTTGTATTACTAAATATTCTTCACAAAAGAAGATTGTGTTTGAATATTGACCTCATGAAAATAAAATGTGATTTGAAGCTGAAATGGTTATGCATCCTTTCTTATGTCAAGAAGGAAATGGTATTAGACCGCAAATGAAAATTGTAGGATCATTCTTTCCTTTTGTTGATGATTCATTTACATGTGGTTTCAGGAGTTAATGTCTGTAATTTAAGTCTTGTGAACCAAAACTTGCTTCAAACGAATAACAATATAACAGTTGATTGGAATAAAAAGATATGGCAAAAATTGATTAATTTTACGAAATTCTGGAAATTGATGAAAATTTATTCACAGTTCTTTTCCCACAGTGGATTTTGTTGTCGAATTAGAGAATTGGAAAGTTCTTGCTGCTGTTTCCAGTACTCCCATTTCATCTAGTATGGAGTGGAAAAAGTGGTGCAAAAAAATAAGTCAATATGGCATCAAAATGCATAATATGATTTTAATGGAAAATACCATAATTTATACATGTACGGTTAAGGTTTTTTAATTTGCTTTTGTATGAAAGTGATTGGAAAATATCGCTGAAAATATCCGACAGCTTATGCATATTATACTTTCGATTTAAATTATTTTAGTAGCTTACCATCCTAAATATATATAATTTACCTAAGAAAGATTGAATATATTTTTTTCACTTTCCATTCTATGTATTATAATGATTTATTAAATAATAATTTCTACGTAATTTTTATTATAATCAAAATTTAAGAGCTTTTTATCAGAAAACTAATAGAACTTGTTTATAAAGATGACACGAAATATGCGTACTGAAACAGTTTAAAAAAGACTTGTGCTCTGCAACAGAATGTGTCAAGAGCTATCTTCTTCTATCATATGTAGTATAAAACCGTTGTTGTACTTTTATCTAGGCTTGAGAAAAAAAAAATTGTGGCTATTGAGTCTTTAATTGAATGCAAATTATGAAAAAATTATTGATAATAATTAGTTTCAAAGTATTGATATAGGGATTCATTTGATGAAATTGATTACTCAGCTGCATATGATTCACATCCAACTGGTGGGTGCAGTAAGACATAAAATGAAGAGGCTTTTTTTTTTTTTTTAATTTTTGGAATTTATTATGACTTTAATATTAAAATACGAAATCAGTTTATTTTTACAGTCCATGTGCATTAAATATTTGGGGATTATACTGAATACATTTTTTACTTTGAAGATCATTTCTGTTTACACTTGCACTTATTTTCATTTTATCTATTGCAAATATTCTGTTACATTCATTCTGCAAATGTTATTGAGTTTATTAAATGGCAATGAATTCATTAATGATGATTAAATTATTTTATATAACTTTGTTGAAAATTAATATTGCTGTTATTGTTGAGAATTTTATTTGAATGATTGCTTTTGTTAGGGTACTACAACTTACTTGTCAAAAAATTTTGCTGAAGAAGACAAGGATATAGTTAGAGATTATTTAAAGAAACAGGTAATATAATAATTTTTGGTTCATTCTTATTCATAGTTAAATGTTAATTACAGTGTTTTAAAGTGCATTTTATGCTTTTTTATGTATATTTCCCGATTATTTATTTAGCTCTTCATTACAAAGAATGATTGATAAAGGCAATGAATAATCTTGATTTGATGAGCTGATTTTTGTCAGTAACTTGTGTCTGTTTGGAATCACTTTGTCAAATTTTCTGTCATTGTTTATGTACATTTTAAATCAGTTAGGCATTCCTTAACCTTTATGTCTTTGATTGAAAAGTATGCAAATTGAAGATTTTTTTTTCCCCAGCATTCTGCAAATAAAGTAAACATTGAAAAGAGACTTTATCATCAAAAGCCATTTAGCATTCTGAATACTGATTTTTATTATAAAACGGCAGTCTATACGTATTGTCATGGCACAAGTAACATGAAATTTTAAATGTACAAATAATGTTATGTATATATATGTCATGATATGAAAGCACCGATGTAAGAACACCGAGATGTAGAAGCATACCAATATTATTTAGTGCATTATTAGTGCTTTGGATGTGGATTGAGGTGGTAAGGGTCGTTTTCTTCATGCTTAAGAAGGGAATGGCAGATGCTCAAACGCTTCACCAAATGGATTTGCTTCAGCTCATGAGGAACCCAAACTTCAAGCTTGCTTACAAATCCGAGCTTCTTTAAATTGTCCTGAACGGGTGATTGAGCAATGTGTAGTGCCTCTGCAGCCTCTCGTGTCATGTACCTTGGGTTAGACTTAACCATTGCCTTTATTTCATCATTGTCAGCCACCAATGGCCTTCCTGACTGAGGTGCATCATTCACATCAAAATCGGCAGAACAGAATTTCACTAACTAGTGGTGGCACTGACGTGTCATTAGAGCATCGCCCCCATAAACTTTACGCAACTTTTCACAAGCTTGCATCGCATTATTGCTTTTGTGCAAGTAAAAAAGCAAAATATAGCAAAAACCAACAGTTTTTCCCTCCATTTTTAACTCCGTATAGAATGTATCCAACTCATTCGAATCAAACAATTTTCTGTTTATTGAATGGGTTAGAAATGTGATTTTATATAGTATTTCAGTGAGGTGCGTGTGCATGGTGCTTCTGTTCCAAAAAACGCGCTAACGACATCTGGTAGCAAAATACGACATGACTTTCCGAGCAACCCTATAATGGAAGACAAATATGTAAAACTCCTCATATTATATTATTCAATAATAAAAATTTATTAAATTCGTAAGATATGTCGTTTCATTTAAATAAACAGCATTTAGGTACATGTTAAATCTAATTTTTGCATGCTCATCTTTTCCATATTTTTATATGCCAAAATATATGGTAATTTCTTTAAATATAATGTAGAGCAATAAAAGTGCACTTGTCTGAACACTGAGGTATAATACAAGTGTTCAGAAAAGTTGAAGGTTGCATTTATTTGCTTTCAACCATACTGGAACACTTTTCACTGAATTTTATCATTATTAAATATTGAATTACATTGTGTTCAGATTATTTGAAATCATAGAAGTGCAACTGAGCAATTCCCTGAGCATTTGAATTAGGCTTCATATGTATTGTTCTGTTATTCGTGTTCTTGAGTTTTGCTCTGAGCAGTATCGAGAAGTGCTGTGAATCTTGTCTGGCACTTATGAACTTACCTATTATGAACAGTATGATGGTCTGAATTATTTTCAGGTTACTATTATATAAAATCCTGCAAACTTATGCTTGGAACAAGGTCTGTGACCCTGATGTAAGAGACTTTTGTGAGGAATTTGTAAGAAAAATGGTTATATATTCTTGCTATACATAGGGAATTTTATTTTAAAATATGCGTGAATCAACAAACTTAGAGGTTAGTAATCGGTATGTATGGTTGTTTTTCATGGTTTTCTCCAGGTGTATAACATGAGTATGACCTCTTTCTCATAGAAAGTCCTCCATAAAGGCCCCTAGTATTTGTATGCTTTAATATATTCAGATAAACTTAACTCTCACACTTTGACATCTATCGCACTAAAGCAAGACAGAAGATTTCTAAACAAGGTTATAAATAAGTCTGCGGACCTCTAGTGGTGGAGCAACTAAAGTTGTTGGTAGCGCGGTACAGGTTCAAAGTCTGGTGAATATGAGATAGTTGCATAGAAGTATTCTTGGCTTTTCACATGTGAAACATGAATGTGAGACAGATTTTGTTAAAAACTTCCTTTCTCTTGGGCAGATAGCACTCACCCAAATCCATTAAATCTGTTGGTATTGAATACAACAATAATTCTAACTTTTGAAAGAAACCCTAAAGTAAATATATGTAAGCATAAAATTGCATGCGATAACAAATATTTTTAAGCAACCAACATTTTAAGCAGCAAAGCCTTTAAATACACTCATGAACAACTAAAATTAGATAGGAAAGCATCATCCTTAAATTGGGATCCTTTGTCAGTTTTGAAAGCAATCTAACACAAATTCCTTTCCTTTAGGAGCTAAAAACGCTCTCCTAAAATATGAAGAGTTGTATACAAAAGATTGGAATTTTGAGGGTGCGCAACATTTTTGCAAGTTGATTTCATTTGTGTAGTTGGTCTTCCTATAGCATAACGTTCTCTTTTCTGGCTGAGGGGGGGGACTTGAATTAATGACATGAATTTGGTTGAGATCACATCCTCCCAAGACAACTTGGTACTTGTGTGTCATTGTAGCCACCTTGGAAGAAGTTGCCATATATTTCAGAGTGTGCCAAACTCTGGCAACCATGTGCAAAACCATTCATCAGACAACCACGTTTATAGCAAACTTTTAGTCGAGCAGTGTCATCATTTTTGTATGCCTTCTTTTTGTTGTATTTTAAGTTCCAGTGGTTTTTTAGAGACAAATTGTGATATTTTTGCCTTTACTTTTAAAAGTATGTGCTTGTAGAATTTGCCAACAATGGAGGAAATTGTGGTGAAATTCCTGCAGGAATACAGAATTTTTTCCTCGCAACCTCTTAAAGGGAACAGAAGGAGATGTGTTTAGTAGATAGCAGGTGCTGCTGAAATTTGAGCGATTCAAGTCTTTGCAGTCCTCTTTTTTTTTTTTTAAAGCGAAAACAGATAGATGTGTACTTTAGGAGACGAATAGGGTGGAAAAAGAAAATTGCAGAAAGATTTGGAGACGAACATAAGTGTTTTATTTTTACTTATTTTTTAATATATCGCATAATAATTTTTATTTTAAATTGCTAAAGTATGTTGACTTTTCCTATGCTGATAATGTTTGCTGACTTCCAATAATTATCAATACTTAAGGAAGGAAGCTTTGAGAAAAGTTGCAAAAACAACCAACTTGCACTTTTCATTTATAAGTGCCTTTTCATCTGTAAAAAGTCTCCAGATTGTGCCAAGGTATTTGTGTTAATATGTAAATACTACAACCCATTTATTTTTTATGAATTTTTAAAAAGTCTAATGACATTTGGTGCATACATTAAATACTTTTGTAAAAATGTAGATTTGTTTAAAAACATATTCACAAAGCCACTGCAGTGACCAACAGAGGCTGACCATTATCTTGAAGAAAAAAATACAGACTTGACTCCCAAGGCTTGGCTATATGTATGTTTTTTTCTGTCCCCTTTTCCTTGCACGCATAATGTTGGTGACCAGGAGATGCACTACAAGGATTAAATGCATCCTAGGCAATGTTTTTGGTGAGAAGATGGCTTGGTGGTTCAGTGATAATGACAGTGAATGCTTAACCAGGGTCTGACTATTGGAAAAGAAATTAACTTATACAAGTTTAAATGCTTGTTTTTATGGTTTGGTTAAAACATTCTAAGCCACAGTGTTTTCCTCTGAGGCTTCGATTACTTATTTCCTTAAATACAAAAATATATAGCCTTTTCACTATTAGCACTTTTATACATATAAAAAAATAGTTTTCTAAAAAAAGTTATTGTATAATTTTTCACTATAGTTAAATATACATTAGCTGCAACAGTTATAGATTGAAATGCTTTAATTATTAGAATTACAGTATTTAATTACACAATTATAGAATGATAATCAGGTGAGATTGTTTAGTCAAGATGTATTAAAACATTAATTAGCTTTCATATAATCCATAGTCTTTACTTTATTGTATGTGTATGGTTTACTTTTCATATGCCGATGTGCATCAAGTTACTCGTAGTGATTAACCCTTCTAATCCAAGTATTGTACAGTGCTTCATTTCTAGAATATTTTATATTTGTTAAACATCATCCTCATCCCCCCTCCATATTTGTTCCATACATGATCAACCAAGATGATTGTTTGTACTTACATGAAAGTAATGATTTTAAGTATTGTTAATATTGTTGAACCAAGTTTTCTTTTGTAGTATTTAAAAGCTTTTTTATGCATTACATCTCTGGAATATGTTAGATTGATATTAATAACTACTATAAAGTTCATATCACTACTTTCACAGACTGTATCTTACAAAGTTTCATTTAAAATCTGTCAGTTTTAAGTAGAACTAAATATATTATTTATTGTAATGGTGCCTTCTGATTCAGTCAATCAGTAAAATTTAAAAAGCGAGAAATGTCAGTAACAAAACTATTAAATTTTTTGAGAAATCCTCCAGTTTGCACTGTATTCTCCCCATGTACACAGCAATATATTTTTACTTATATAAAAAAAAAAAAAAAATCGGAGAATTACATGAACTTGGTGCTGTACAAGTTTGGCATTGCACACCGGCCAAAACAGACATGCTACATGCATACCTTTGTTTACCATGTTAATGCTTTTTGGTGACATTGTAGGTTGCCATTATTTTGGTGAAATACTGCTTACTACTGAGGCTATTCTTTCATGAATATTTTTCACAACTTTTCGTTAGGGAGTGCAGATAATCAAAAAGATAATTATAATTATTGTAATTTATTTCTATATTTGTATATAAATTTTGTATATATTGCTACTATTTTCACTGTTTTATTTGTCAAGTGAGTGTATGCTATTTTATGTGTACAAATGTGTCTTGAAGAATCTATTAATTTGTTTTTATGTAGAATATTGAAGTCTTTAATTCAAGGTTATTCAAGACATTGGATGAAACTGGTAAAGTGTGTTATGAAATTAAATTGGCATCTATATTACAAACAGGTAATCTATTAAATTTTAAAGTGGTATGCTTTAATGGGTTTAGCAGATTAAATTTTGAGTACATATTTTTTTTTTCACATTAATGACCCAACTAATGTATTTTGCGAAACTGATTTTTTTTTTTTTTTTTTGAGTTGAGAATGTTCCACATTATATTAGTTTAAGAATATTAAGTTATTGCAAGTATTTGAAAAACATTTTTTTTTTTACTTTAAATATATGATGAAAATTTGAGATTTAATCAGGCTCCAAAAAAATCTGAACTCATTTTTAAAAGTATCTTCAAAGGTAACATATTTAAATATGCATTTAGTAAATACTGCATTAATACTTTCAAGAATTATATGATAGAAGTAATGAAATCATCAAGATTTATGTCATGGAAGAATTAAATTATGAACTTCAAAGTAACAAAGTTTTCTTCAAACTAAATTATTTAACTACTACAAAGTTAAATAATTTACTTTAAATCAAGCTTTGTTAATCTGAAGTGATCAAACTGTTTTTTTTTTTTTTTTTTTTAAA
>KK114387.1:562988-605139 GCA_000611955.2 Stegodyphus mimosarum
ATTGTAAAAGTATGCTTGAAGAATGTTGTAAGAGCTCTGACCAACAAAAATTAATTACAGGTGTTTTTTTAATTCTGGTATGTTAATATGTTATTGTTAAATGTGTGTTTGTATCTAATGTTGTATGATTAATATTTAAAAAACTGATTATTTAATGAAATGCATATGCATATTCTTGAAAATTATAAATTTATTACGCTACATATGGAAACTCAATGTTCAATGAGTCATTTAGAAATTAAAATAAGTTGTTTTTCATATAAAATTTAGATTTTTATTTCCCTCTTTTTTTTTTCTTTGCCTTTTTTTGTTTTCTTTTTTTCTTCCTTCCTTTCTTCTTCTTTTCTCTCTCTTTTTTTAAGAGGTTAAACAATTCCTAAAGTTTCTTTAATCTGAGATCAGATCCTAGGGGGATTTTCAAACCTTTTAAATCCTTCATGTAAGAATAATAAGAAGGAAAGAAAAAAAGACTTAATAATAAAAGTTTTAATTAATGCAAAGCTTGACAGCCGTAATTAATGTAATACGGCTTAATGTAATACGGCTAATGTAATACGGTTTCAGAGTAACTTTTAAAAAAAATTCACCTATATTTATTGCAAAATATAGGTGTATATAAATAAATATGCATATTTATATAACTGAAATATTATAAATGAAGTGCATAATTAGAATTATTGGATCATGAAATTCATTTTCTCAATCTAGTTTGCAGAAATATTTGAGTATTTGTTCAGATTTTTTGCATTTTCATAGAATTTTTTTAAATCAAAGCAAATGAAGCAGGAGAGAGGAGATTATATGAATATGCATAGTTTTAGAAAAGTAATGAGACTGAATTTGTGCTTACCAAAGTTTTTAGTTTTTTCAAACAACAATGTTAAGCCCTTCAAAGTAGTTCCTTTGGGCAGCTATTCACCGGTGGAGTTGTTGTTCCTGCTCTTGGTAGCAGTGCTCGAAGTCTTCAACTGGTATGGCTTTTAACTGTTGGTCAAGTCTTTTGAATGTTCTCCAGAGTTCCAAAATGACGCTCTTTTAGGACATGTTTCAATTTTGGGTAAAGGAAAAAGTTGTAAGGACTCAAATCAAGTGAATAGGGAGGTTGAGGAACAACAGCAATGCATTTTTGAGATAAAAAATTCACTGATGGAAAGGGCCATGGGACACGGGGCATTGTCATGATGCAGCATCTGCTTGTCTGCAATGTCTGGTCTCGCACGTCTGCAATGTCCGGGTCACAATGTCTGGTCTCACACTGAGCCTTTCAAGGACGCTTTTATAAAACACCTGGTTCACAGTTTGTCCTGGTGGAGCAAATTGTGTGCACAATACCCTTTTTGTCCAAAAAAAAAAAAAAAAAAGCATCATCTTGATCTTTGATTTGCTCTTTCGACATTTCTTTTTCCAAGATGACCAAGTGTGACACTCTTTGCTTTGCCGCTTTGTTTCAGGATCATACTCACATATCCAGGATTCATCACCTGTGATCACACAATTCAGGAAGTCTTGGTTATTGGTAATCCTCTCAAGAAGATCAATGCACATGTTTTTTCAATTGTCCTTCTGTTCAGTTGTGAGGTTTTTCGGCATCACTTTGGCACAAATCTTTCGCGTGTTCGAATCGTCTGTCAAAATTTGATGTATGGTGAAAGTGTTTAAATTTAATTGTTCAGACATCATCTTTATTGTTAAACAACAGTCTGATCTCACAAGAGTCCTCACACATTCAGTGTTTTCGTCAGTTTTTGAAGTTGCATCTTCAACGTTTTCTTGGCCTTCCAAAAATGATTTGTGCCAGGGGAAAACTGGTGCTCTTGATAAACAATGTTCCCCATATGCTTGTTTCAACTTTTCAAAAGTCACACGGATTCATCAAGTTTAACACAAAACTTTACTGCATGATGTTGCTCTAAATTCCGATGCTCCATTTCTGTAACACACAATAAAAACACAACTTCACTTATGGCGCTGTCAAACTGCTGTGTTAGCTGTACAGAATTGTAACTCGAAGCACAGGCTGTTAGACACAGCATTGCCAGATTGCCCTCAGTGTTGCCAGTCTCATTACTTTTCTCACAGACCTCATAGACATTAAACACAGAATGCCTGATTCTCTGTAGAATTAAGAAAAATAATTTTTCCCCTTTTTAATGTGAAGTGTTTATAAAGCACTAAATTCTGAATTTCCTTATGATAATCTATGAAAGTAGAAACTGTTAATTAAAATTTTTATCTAAAGAAACTAGTATTCAAATTCATACTGGTTCCAGTTTGCTTTATGTTTTCTAAACTAGCATATCTTATCCATTGAATTTCTCTCAAAAATACTCCTGGTAATGGCATGGTTAGAATTATTTTAGGTGTTGTTAAATGTTGATTTTTTCTGTTGCCCAGGACCTGTAAGTAGTTATAACATTATCTATATCCAGAACTACTTAGACTGTTCAAGAATTGGATTTGAGATTTTCCAATAAAGTACAGCACACTGATTGATAGGAAACCTTAGCAGGTTCAGCTAGATGACATATGGAAACAGCTTTGTGTTTAGTGCACGAGGTGATATTTATTAAATTGAATTTATACATCTTGCCCTCATTAGTGATTAGCTAGTGGACTTTCAGTGTTACCACGTGTCATTGAAATTTAAATAGTTGTGTTCTTTTTTACCATATGCTTCTGTTGGGATGATAAAAATTTATACTTCCAAAGTTTTGAGTTAAAACATATGTTTATAGATTTGGATTACTTGCTTTTTTGGAAGCAGATTCTACAGGTTTTTATGTAGCACGAGTAATCATTAAAACATTGATGAAAAATGCAGTTCCTCTGGATAACTACATAGTTCTTTAGGTAAACAATGCATCAATAATAGTGTAGAATCCGGAAACCTCAGTACTCGATAACCTGGCAGTCCGGATAACTTGGCCACACCCCAGCAGGTCGAAAAATTCCCCACATACAGACCCATTCAAGGTCATTTCCGACATGCATGTGTCCCTTCTTCCTGTGTTCCTTTGTCTCGCATCACACTCCCACTTCACCACGTGACTGGTGCCGGCTCACATTCAGCTGTTCAGTCTGCCTGCAGCCTTTACAAGGGTTAGTCGATTTCTTAGCCGTGTTGGACAGTACTTTGCAATGGCATCTTTCATAAAAGAAAACTAGTGAACTTGTCTAGGAAGTAAAAGTTGGGGCATTAAAGATACTGAATAAGGGAGAAAGTGTCAGTGCAGTGGCTAAGGACTGGGGACTCAGCAAAAGTACAGTTGGAGACTGGAAGAAGAAGCGGATGGAAATTGAATCATGGTGTGTTAAGAGAATGTGTACAGAAACGCTGAAAGAAAGGAAAAGTATGAATGAGAGTTTAATTGGGTAAATGAAGCACTTTACATTTGGTGTTGCCAAACAAGAGAGAAGGGCATGGCAATTAGTGCACCTGTCTTGCAAGAGAAATCCTTGAAATTTTATGAAGAATTAAAAAAAGGCAACAATCCTAATTTGTCACAAGCATTGGCTATCGTGATCGCTGGAAGAAACTATATGGATTGCGACAGCTTAGTATTTGTGGGGGGAAACTATCTGGGAACACAGAAGGTATATTTCATTTTAAGGAAAACCTAGAAATTTATGAAGGTTTGACCACAGAGCAATTGTTCAGTTGTGAGGAAACAGGGTTAAATTATAAACTGTTACCAGCGAAAAATCTTGCTTTCAAGGAAGAACAGCCAGCCTCTGGTTTTAAAAGAAGTACGGAGAGTGTAACAGTCTTAGCATGCAATAATGCAACAGATGACCACAAATTAAAACTTGGTGTCATAGGAAAATCAAAGAAACCACATGCGTTACATGAACGTGATCATGCAGGAAATGTAAACTTACTTGACCTCCTGAAAAGAGTTCCTGGATATTGAATATAAAATTTAAAGATAACACTTTTAGAAATTAATTGAATAATATTTATAGTTTGCTATTAAAAAATATCCTTTTTGTATATTATTACTGTTTAATAGTTTATGTTCTTAGTGAAAAGAATTTCCTAATTTTTGAGTTTAGCAGATTGGCGTGACATGGGGGGAAGTAATAAAAAAAACTGATGAATAGGTATTTAATATGAATGTTCAAAATTAGGAAGTACTGAATTACAAATTAAGCTGTTGGAATTAGCTTCGAATTATTTTATGTTTTAAGGCCAATGCTGTTGTTCACTCTAATGATAGCTTTTTACGGGCCCAAATAATGGTGAAATCTCTGATGAAGATGACTCGATCATTTCAGCCCAAAAAATATCTGAAAACTTTGCATAGGTGACTTCAATAAACACCCTAAGAATGAAACTGCATCTGCAAAGTAAGAAAAAAGGACTTATCTGGCCACTACGTCTGCTATATCTTTTATATAACAAATTCCATCATTTCACGCTCTCTGCTTTATTTTGGCATCAACTTCTAAATCATCACACACACACACACATATATATATATATATATGTGTGTGTGTGTGTGATATATACATAATTTTAGAAAGTAGTACTATATATAATGCTTCTATACTAATGTCAACTTCTAAATCAACACACATATGTATATATAAATGTTTTTGTACAAGTACTAATTAATATGACTTCTTTGTGTTAACAACACATATACATATAAGTGTTTTTATACCAATAACTAATTAATGTGACTTCTTTGTGTTAAATGATTATTTTCAGATGATGAAGAAGAAAAGCATCTTGTCAGTGCTCATACTGTCAATGGACATAAATTTATGGTTACTCGAGGTGACTATAGCAAATTGTTAGAATTTGTCAACAAGTATTTGTTGTTAGCTAAGGTATTTATATGATTAATCCTTCTATTAGAATTTTTACATGCATTTGTTTTTCAAAGTTTACTATTCCGTATTAAACTAAATTTCTTTAAAGAGGATCTACTTTCTGTGAAATAAACTAAGCTTCCATTTTTCAACTGAAATTTCTATTTAAGCAGATTACACAACTGTCTGATATTAAATATGATTGTTTAATTAAGTTTTCAAAAATATTGATCATTGTCAGAGGTTTGAGTCCTGGCGAGGACATTGCTCAATTTTCATCTTCTGCTTCGAAATAACGTAATGTCTTTACAGAGTAAATGAATTAGGAACAAATTAAAAATCTTTTTATATATGAAATAAACGTATTTTTGTTTGAGAAAATAGGAAATTACTGTATCAAATAAATAGCTGATGTGAAATGTTGAAAAAATTGTCATTAGAACATTTATAAGAGGTGCTTTTTGCAGGCTAAAAAGTAATTAAAAAAATTTGTAAATATAAATATTTAATCCTTTAAAATTTTCTTGCAGGAATATGCTGCAAATGAAAATGAAGTGAAAATGTTAGAGAAATATGTGCAAAGTTTTCGAACTGGTTCGCTTGATGCTCATAAAGATGGCTCTCGTTTCTGGATCAAGGATAAGGGCCCAGTAGTTGAGAGGTAAAGTTCAGAATTTTGTTAGATGTTCGAAATATTTGTACAGTACAAAGTCCGAGATCCGGATATCCAAGATCTGGAATGATCTAAAATCTGGACCTCAAAGTCACAAATATTTTTTTTGTTGTTGTTGTTATATGCTCTATGCGTGCACATTTGATTTTTTCCTCCTATAATAAAACACGTGGAGAGCCCCAATTCTTAATTTCACTTAGGCACTAAATAAAATACCTCATTATTGAAGAAACAATCATTTTAGCACAAATTTATGAGATCAATAATTTGGCTCCGTAGCTGCGTATCTGCTTGCCAAACCGAAACATTCTCAAACCAAAATATTCTACATAGATATACATCGTTTATTGTATATCTCGGACGCCCAACCTGGCAAATCATTATTTATTATATTTGGCTTTCATCACCGCATGTTTATCAACATATGACAACTTGAGTAATGATTCATGCAGCGATGTCTAAACATTTTTTTTTTCTGTTAGCAATTGAATAACAAAGAGTATGGCAACCTTTTATGCTGACGTTATGCTTGGCGCTGATTACAGACTTAAGTTTATAAGGTATTTCTCTCGCCTTCTTTGCATGCCTTCGTAGTGTAGTGATCAGCATGCTCAACGCGTAACCGATTGATCCATGGTTGCTGGCGAAGGCGTTGCTCATTTTTCATGTCTCCTGTTTCAAATTAACCTAATGACTCTACAAGTTAAATGCGCTAAGAAATGCTGATGAGGAAAACTTTAACAAAAATTTCTTTTCATATACTAAAAACAGATTTTGTTAATGTGGTTCATAGGCCAAAAGATTACATTTAGTGCTATTTGAATTAAGAATAACTGATATGTTATTCACATAAATCCAGAACGGGCGTCAGAGCTCGTTTGGCTGCACTGGGCATCAGAATTTAGAGAAGACAAAATTTTTGGAATTTGTAGAAGCACCGAGCGGCAAAATTAAGGGAGGACAAAATTTTTATAATTTAGGGAAAGCGCTGGGATCCAAAGTTTAGGGACACTAAAAATTTAGAACTTAGGGAAGCATTTTATAGCAGAATTTGGGACCTGCAGGGACTGCATCAGGCGGTATCTAGCGCCGGCCCTCGATAAGCCTTTAGTATATGTGGGAGTTTATTTATTCAGGACTCAGATTAGCCTTAAGCATGTACAAGAAATAGTCACAGGCTATAATAAATAACTAAACTAACACATAACAGAACACAATGCAGGCTTAATTCAGTACGCGATAGAAGCAAGACAAAATTTAGTGGAACAACTTGTCTTTCATTGCCATTCTCATGATACATAGCCATTAATGTATAACAGACACTATTAAGCTAGGCTAAAATTATACTTACTGATTCTAAGGAATTTCAGTTAATATAATAGATTACACTGTTTCTTAATCTTCTAATTTGATCCAGCTTATTATTTTTTGCAGACTGTTATCACTACAGCATTTTTAGGAAAATTAAAGATTGGACTTTTGATTATGTCGAAAAGAGTTTCTAATTCTGGAGCTGCAACAGGATCTACAAAGCGAAAGCATGTTTTGATGTCCAGCAAACAGCATAAAATCTGATGGGTGGAGCATCGCAAGATCGCGGGAGGATGTGTCTCCAGATACTTTAAAAAATGCTTGCGTTATTTATGTCCAGCTACCACATTTCATGGTGAATATGATGAAGATAATAGCCACAAGTTTGAAGGTTTTCGAATATCGCAAACCAAAGGGGAAATTTTCCAGTTAATGGATTTTTAAAGAAATGTGGACAAACAGTAATAAATGAAGCTGACGTAACAGAAGTTTTTCATTGCAAATGACGGTGCCCTATTCATCAATCAATTAACAGATGGCAAAATCTGTAGTTTATGGTTCTAAATCCAGAAAATACCACTACCGATAGTGGAGAAAGTGACACAGAGGTTGTTGAAAACAAAAAAATATTGGGTTGACAGGTCGGAATTCTCGACAGCAATTACAGAACTTGAACAGTGGAACTTTGTAACTGAACAAGAAATTATGTCTGTGTATAAAATTAAAGAGAAAGTATTAACACAAAAAAGGAAGCAACTTAAACAACTTACATTAAAAGAAATGTTTAGTAAACAAATAAATATTATTGGTTTTTTTTTTTTTTTTTTAAATTTGGATACCCTTTCGGTCATAAATGCTCATTATTTCATAAATCACGATTTCATGTTTTTAATTTTATAATTTCTGCATGCCATCTTACTAGATTTAAACTGATGATCTAACATCTGGAAAAATTTCAAATCCGGAATTGCCGAAGTCCCGACGAGTCCGGATCTCGGACTTTGTACTGTATTAGTATATTGTAATAAAATTTTCATAAAACTGATTTAATATATGAAATAAAAATTAATTTAATTAGAATATGAATATTTTTAAGTAATACACTGAAATGAAATATGTATAGTGCAGATCAACAATTCCCGACCTTTTTTCTTTTGCATACTTTTTAATAAAAGTTTGTAATAGCTCTGTCAAAATCTATGACACCCCTTACCCACCTCTAGTACTCTCACACTATATCTTATTATTATGTTATTTTAATATTAAATTGACATTAAGCTTACACATTTGTACACTTGTGCCCATAATTTTACATTAAAAATTTTAATTTTATTATGTAAAACAAAAACTTTTTTAAACTTTCATTAAAAAGGAATCCATTGAATGGATTCATAATCTTCTCTACAGAGCATTTCATTATGTTTTAAAAATTAACATGCTTTTTGTTGCATTTTAAAATTGCATAGTAGATAAATCTTTTCAGCACTTTTCATATGTCCATGTTTTATTTATTAATAAAAAATGTTTGCATTTGTTTTTGGGAAAGAAAACACAAAATTTACAATGTTAAATAAATTTTTTATTTGGAATATTTAATTCGGAGAATGTCTCATAAATTTCCTTCCTTCCTTTTATCAGTTGAATATGTCTCAATCTTCTGTTCACTGGATATATTATTAAAATAAATTTACTCATTCGCACAGCACATTTCATGAAATATCTTATTGTCTTATAAGGTATTTTCTCCCTCTTTTCTGCATGCCTTCATGGTGTAATGGTAGCACACTCTGCACATATTCGAGAAGTTCAAATTCGAGTCCTGGTGAGGGCACTGTTAATTTTCCATGTCTTCTGCTTCAAAAAACCAAATAAATCTATAGTGGCACCTGAACTAAAAGGTGGTGGATGATCATTCTTCACCACCAGGCTTTGGTGACTGAGTCCTCTAATTCCCAGCCGCCCTTTAAAAAAGGAATATTTAAGTATTTTCTCCCTCCTTTCTTTCTGCATGCCTTTGTAGTGTAGTAGTAGCACACTCAGCGCATATTCGAGCGATCCAGGTTCATGTCCCTGTGAGGGCATTGCTCATTTTTCATCTCTCCTGCTTCAAAAAACTTAAACTGACTGTATAGTCTTTATTTTAATATAATTTCAAACAATGTGTATGTTATATTTTTTAGTTTGCTTTAAGCCACTGGAAAAGACAAAGATTAAGCTTTTTACTTTATTTTTGAGGTTGATGTAATTATTTGTTACGAGTTACTTTTATGTTTTGTCATGGAGTTAATTTTACTTATTTTCATTATACATTGCTAATTTTATTTGTAAATTTAATTTTCAGTCTGAATAATTTTTATTTTAAATATAATACTTTTTTTAAATAAGCATTTTCATTTCATTTTTTACTAAAGTCATGTAGTTGCTTAAAAACAGTACTGTTCTGAGAAAACCAGTATAAATAATTCTGTGATTAATATGAACATTCAAATTGTTTCTGTAATTTAGCAATGTTAAATGACTAATTGCTTTTCGATAATAAATAACTGAACTATCAACTTTCAGTTTTATATGTCTTAAGTGAAATTTAATGGTATGTTATTAAACTAAACTATATACTGTATGCATTTGGCATATATTTTAGAAGAATATTTAGTAAAGAACTGCTTGTATTTAAGTTGTATATTTCATTAAAATGCATTATCTTTGTTTTGAATTTTTAATTATCTGCATAACTGCCAACCTGGCGATTCCTGATTTTTCATCACAATTCCTAGTAGACCAGTTTTTTTTTTAATTTTTACCCTTTATTGAAGAAATGTTTCCCAGCAATAAATTAAATTTACTGAATTAATGAAACTTGAAATTAGGCAAATTCCATTCCTATGTCTCTAGTGATTTTCAAGATAACTTTTATTATTAAACTTGATTTTATCTAAGTTGTATTGTCTTATTAATTTTTTTATTAAATTTTATTTGATCTGAGTTGTCTTAATCTATTGTAGATATTTGTATATTTTGATATGAACATTTGAGGAATATTTAATCAGTTAATATTTGTATTTAATTTTATTTTGCTATGATAAATTACCAAGTTCATCCACACAAATACTATGTACATTAATTATTAATTTTATATTTATCATATTTAAAAGTGTTTTAATAAATAAAAGGTGTCACACTGTGCTTAGGAGGATTTTCTGAGCAAAAACATGTAAGAAAATTAAAAAAAAAATTAAATTAGCCAAAAAGCATAAAATTTAGAATATCTAATTAAATATAGGTATATTTTACACCAGAATTGTATAACAAATAGTTCAGAAACCTGAAACATTCATTACAAAGTATCATTTAAACATCCATTACATTCCTTTGAAATAGTATCACATTACAGCATGAATGCCTTCCGATTTCTACCAGTTTCTTGCAAAAATCTATCAGTTTTTAAGATCTCAAGATGGGCAGCTGTGTATCTCTGTGTGTGCAGAATTAGGTTATTAGACTATTGATATGTTATCTGTTGACTGAGACATCCTTGTAAGAAGAGATGAACGTTATAAATTTATTCTGATGTTAACTCAAAATTTTTATTTTGGAATTTTTGTTAACGTATTTTATATTATTTTAGTTACATTGGTTTCATTGAAACGTACAGAGATCCAGCTGGAATGAGAGCAGAATTTGAAGGTATATTTTTGTATCATTTTGTAAAAGTTGCAATTAAAAACTTATGACTTGATTAAAAATGCATAAAAGTTATTAACTATTTTAATTTTTTTAAGGTTTTGTTGCAATAGTTAATAAATCTATGAGTGCCAAATTTGCTGATCTTGTAAATATGGCAGAAGATTTACTTCCACTTTTACCATGGCCAAAAACATATGAAAAAGCTGAGTTTTTGAGGCCAGATTTTACATCTTTGGATGTGCTTACATTTGCTGGAAGTGGTATTCCGTCTGGAATCTGCATACCTAACTGTAAGTTATTTTTCAGTGTAACTTACCTTTTTAAAATCATTTCTGCATTCTGATTATGTGGAGATTAAGATTGCAGGATCCATGCAGAAGATATTTAACTATTGCTACCAGCAAGAAAAAATATTTCACTTCGTTTACTAGTCATAAATTTGAAAGTCTAGAGTCATAAATTGAATTTTTTTAATCAGATTTTCATTCTGTTTGTAATATAAAATGCTATTTTTGAAATTTTATTTCACAGAACAGAAACTAATGCAAATTCTAATTTTAGGTGTCTAGATTCAGTGGCTATATCTGTAAAATGTGGGTAGTTCATTCCAGGGGATTAATTATCTATAGTTAAATAAAAGTTTGCATGGAATTTCTGAGGTCTTGCCCATGTGTAATGTAAATACAGACTAATTACCCAGAGAAATTTCTCTGTGAAGACATCTCTTGACTAATTATCCTTGCCTTAATTAATTCCTTCTAATCTAATCTTTAATAAACCAGAACAACAAATATGAGTCTCTTCTCAATTTTAATTACTCGTATGAGCAATTTTCTCTAATTTTAATATTTACAATTTTAATTATCCATATGAAGATTCAGAATCATTCTGAATGTGTTAGTAAAATAACACATTCATAAATAAGTAAAGAAGCAAAGTGCATATAACTTTAAAAATCTGATTTCTTTTATATTATTTTTAATTTTGAGTTAGAAAAGATTATGTAATTATGTATATTTCAATTGTGTGATCTTTAAATAATTTAAACTGCATAATTGAAAATAAAATTGTGTAAATAAAATATAGTATTTAAACTATAATTTATCAATTCATATTTTTAAAATGTAAACACTTTATTCCTGGAGTAGGAAAATTGTGGAGAGTTTTAGTACTGTCAGCAGACCATAATTGTCATTTTAAAAAAAGTTTTTTTTTTTTATAAGTTTTAGGCTTATAAAAAAGTGGTACATCAAATACAGGTATTAAGTTGTGAAATGTTTAAAAAGCTGTACAATGTTTCTGCAAGTTATGCATGCTGAAAGAATTTTGCTGAGAATAAGGAACTGAAACTCAACATTTAATGATCTTTTGGTATTTGTAATCTAAAATTGTTTTGAAGAAACTCAAAAAGCTGATCATATGTTATTGGGAGGGAGAGAACTGTAATGTTTTTCAAATTTTTAAATGTTATTAAAGCTAGTTTGAACATAATTGAAGCTGGTGAGTGATATAGGTGAGCAGTAAACAGCAGCAACCAGGAAAGAAACTTAGAAGGAAAGATGAGATCTGTGTCTGTATAAGTTTTAGTACAAGATTTTTTCCCCCAGTTGTCAATGAATCTCTCATCATAAAAACATAATTTAATTTCATTATTGTGTTATGATTTATACACACTATGATTATTAAACTTTAAATCACCCACAGTTGTCATAAATTTCAATTCTGTTCAGATTAAAATTTTCATCTACACATTAAAATGGTCTTTATTTTTTTTTATTAAATTAAGTATCCAGTGCAACCTTGCTTATTTTAGCATTGTGTCTCTGGAAATATGTATTTTGACTTTATATCATTTGTCTAGGCATGATTTACTACATAATACTTGAATATTATTGTATATTATATGTATACAATAATGTTTAAAGGACATTGACATGCATAATATATAGCATTTTATGCTGCATTTCTTTATTTGAGATTAAAGTATGCAATTTAGAAAAGGGTTATGATTAATAGCAGATTATGATGGAATCTTAAACGCTAACGTTAAAAATTCATAAATAATTTAATAAAAAATTAAAGACATTAAATCATTTTCTGATACATTTAATGCCAAAAAAAGAAGCAATTTATTCCATTCATTACATTAATTAAAATTTATTGTGTTTGTCAAGATTTAAAAAAAAAAAAGTAGAAGACATGTACACATTTTACTGTTGCTTATAAGAAAGAGAAATTGCACTGTTGAACTATGCAGTGTTCACAATCAAAAGGTAATTTAAAAAAGGTGATGCTAATTATACAAAGACTTGGGTAAAATTTTGCTGAACATACAAATTTTGCTTATGCAAAGACTTCAGTTAAAATTTTGCTGAACATAATTATTTATGTTAATCAATTTACAACTGTGAAAACTGTTATTGTATCAGTATTCGTATGTAAAATACACAAACTAGAGAAATACAAGCAAATCATAAAAGGAAATATGTTTGACAACACCCACATTTGATTAAATATAATATTTTATGTATGAAAGTGATCAGCTGATACTAGTTAGTATCTTGGACATTATTTAGATGAAGGCTGGACGTGGCGACTGATTGATCGATTTGAGACCGATCAATTGCAGTTCAATAACTCCAAAGAGCTAAATATTCCCCAAAGTCTGATCTTTATCTACAACCATTTTTTGATTAGGCTACTTAGTTGCTTTATCTAAGAGTAACTGCAGTATATAAAGACTGTTACTTGCCATTGCTGCCACAAAGAAATCATTATGGAGCTCCCAAATAATAGACTTGGAAATCTTAGAAACTGCTAGCATGCAAATAAACAAATCATCTCCTTACCAAAGGCTTTATGAGCATAGTTATTATGCAAGAATACCATTAGATTACAGCTTCTATAGAACAGTGTTTAATATGATATCTTCATTGTCAATACAGCCAAAATGACTATGGCAGTGTTGTTTTCATAGATGAACCGGTGTTCCATTTAATTGATGATTCTTTGTGTGCTTTCATCTGAAGAATGACTAGAATGGGCAACTTTTTTCACATATTTATTGTTCGAATGGATTGGCTCCCAGATTTGCCATCAGTCCTCCTAAACATACCTAGGGTGTCCTAGGTTGGTTAGTTGTGTGTCAGCTCCCTTCTTGGATGAAGCCTTCTGAAACTCACTTTTTCTTTTAGAAAAGCGACATTTTATTCCATATGGCACACTTTAAATAATAATGTGTAAAGATTTTGTGAAGGTGAGAGGAGATTACTTACTGAACAATAAGGTTTTTGAGAATGTAGGTGGTTAAATCTCCTGCTTTTAAAATTTTATGTTTGACGTTAGTATCAATATTTTAGCTTTGTAGACAGTGTAATATGTCTTGTTTGTCCTATAAATGTTTTGTTTGTATGTGTTCTCTGCTCTGTACAAATAGTTTACTTTTAACCTTTCACATGCCAATGTTCCTTTTTTGGAACATTATGTTTAATATTTTTTAAAAAGTAAACTGTTATTTCTGTCTGTTTGAAAAAAATACCATTTATTATAGAAGGTATAATTAATTTTTTGATATAAAATTTGTTTTTCAAATATGAGTATTTCAGCATAGAAAAACTTTTTTTAAATCGGCTTTTTTACAATTTTTACAGCACTTAAGAAAACAAATTCTATAAAATTCTTAAAAATTCAAATACACTCAAACATTTCCCCATCATACTTACAGAGGGCAAGTTTAATGAGTAAGTAAAAGAAATTTAAATAATAAGAAATATTCTCTCATGATTGCATAAATCTGCAATGTTCCAAAAAAGGATCATTGGCATGTAATGATATATAAAATCAGTGATATGACAAGTATGTTTTTTTTATTAGATTTAAATACATTCAGTGCTCATGTCTCTTAAACATGCCCTTTTTGAGAGGCGTTAATGATGTGTCATTTATTTCTGAAGAAGGAAGGGGTAAGAGGACTGGAGGAGGGTCTCTTATCTCTCTCCAAGGGAAGGGGTAATTGGTTCCACCTGCATTTCCCTGTTTTGAGCTCCAATAGCTGCTTGTTTCCTTCATTATAAATGACCATGTTTGCTTCAAATCTCTCCCTTTTCTGAAGATATTGGAAAACATTTTTGTCAGTTTAGATTTTTCCATGAAAATCTGCATATCGATGAATCCATAGTCTGCATTATGAACATTATTCTGCTAAAATGTTCATACGTAGAAAACCAATTCGCTTTTGTTTCAAAGTTTGGGTGCTCTGCTCAGCAATTGGTTATCCTTATGCTATGTCTACATACGATAGAAAAAGTTCCAAAAATGAAAATTTCCAGTTTGAGTCAAAAGTTATCTCAAAGTTGGGGGGGATCTATCATTTTAATGATTTTTATCTTTTAGTTGAAACAGAGAACACATTCTATTTGTTTTTAGCTTAAATTTTATCCCATATACATTAGAATGTTAATTTTTTTTTAAAATTTTTTTCCCTAAAATTCTTTAGACATTGTTATCTCTGCAAGATTTTTTTAATCACAACCACATTATCATCAGAATGTTATATTTTCAAGATTCATTTTTACTTGAATGACCAGTTCTTTGTTAGTGGTATTTATGGCTCAAATCCTTGAAATGTTATAACATCTTTGAAAGGTTTGAATATTTTTGTCATATGAAGAAAATGTTTGATATTTTCCCTACTCTTTGTAGTTTGCCAGCTGTCAAGTGGCTGAGTTCTAAAAATGCTGATAGCTTGTTTTAGGTTATGCTCTTGGTGGCTAAATGTGGCAACTGAATGGAATTTTTATAGTTCTTCCCATTTGTAATATAAATATAATCCAGTTTCCCTTAAAAAGTGTTCTGTGAATGCACTGTCATTGTTAGGTAGATTTCTTTTATGCGTCTAAGTAAAGCTCTTCTAGTTTTTTTTTTCCAAATCACGGTCGTGAATAACATGAATAATATAAGCATTTAACATTATGTCTCTTTATGATGTTTATTTTTTTTTGTTTAGGTACAAAGAAAACTGATATTGTGCAAAATGTTAATATATGCTAAGATTCAAATAATTTAGTTTATTACTTAATTTACTTAAAGTGCAAAGTTTCAACTTTTCTTCTTCTGTTTCATATTTCAGATGATGAAATCAGACAATGTGAAGGGTTCAAAAATGTTTCCCTTGGAAATGTAATACATACCCAGCAGAAACATCCATATAATTTCCTCAACAAGGCAGATCAAGTAAGATTTGAATTGGTTTAATTAAAAAAATATTTTTATCTCCAATTTTAATCAGGAAATTCGTTATAAAATATAAAAAAAAAGTTTTTAATGTTTTAATCAAAGCATTCTAATCAATAACAAATGCTGTTCATCCACATAAAAGAGACTTGCTATTGAAAACATGCCAAGAAATCTCAGTTTGCATCATAGGAGAGAAGGAAATACTTCCAAGACTTCCCTTTCCCTATAAACGCAAATTGACATATCTTACTAAATGGTGAACCAGTTTTGTAAACGAAACCCAGAGGCAAAAAGGAAACAAATTCATTTTTGTCACATACAAAAGTTTCACCATCTGTTTTGCATAGGCAGTTATGAGATTTGGAATGATTTTAATGTAATTAATTTTAATGAATTAATTTTAATGTAGTTAATGGCAAATAAAACAGGCATTCAGATTTCAAATTTTTAGTCAGTCAGTCCTGCTAGCATTTTTATTTTTTTATGTAATAAATAATTACCTTTCATCATTTTCAGTACAATGAATTTTTTAAACATTGTATAAATAACTTGTTCATCTTCTCTCTACTATTCTAGGAATATGAAGACAAATATATGGTGAAAGCTTTTGAAGTTTGTGTGGGCTTACATGAACTCCTGGGGCATGGCAGTGGAATCTTATTCAAAAAAGGAAAAAATGGTTCATTTAATTTTGACACAAAGGAAACTTTGCATTTGGAAACTAACTCTCCGGTATTTTATTAATTTTTTTACTGCATATTTTTTAGAAATTTTATTAATTTTTTTACTGCATATTTTTTAGAAATTTTAATTATTTAATTTATTTTTATTATTTTTTTAAATAGATTGAAAGTTGGTATGAAGAAGGTGAGACCTATGATTCTGTGTTTTCTTCTCTTGGTTCTTCATATGAAGAATGCAGGGCTGAATGCGTTGCTTTGTACTTGTCTACAGTTCCAGAAATACTAAGGTATAGATTTTATTCAGCCCATCTAGCCTACTGATCACATATTTTTATATTGTGTGTTTTACTTTTAAAAAGTGATATTTTGTTTTTAGATTCTCTTTAAAATATTTTGAAAGGGAAAATCCATTTTAATGTACTTTTCAGCATTTTTGATTTTTCATAGCTATAAAATTTTGTTTCATAGCTTCAGTATAATATTTTATTGAATTACAGAGTATTTGGTCATGAAGGAAATGAAGCAGATGGTGTCTTATATGTCAATTGGTTGGACATGTGCCTTAAAGGTCTACTTAGTCTTCAAATGTATGAACCCAAAACTGAATCTTGGTTACAGGTAACCATAATTTTTATTTTACTATAAAGAAAAACTTTTTTAAGCTAAAAGAAGTATGATTGTCAAATCTTAGTCTAAAATTAACATTTATAATGAGCTGTTATGCTAGTCATTAGTTTAACCCAGTGGGTACTGTAGACCTAGAAAGGATGAAACTTCCAGTTAGATAGCTAGTTCTACTATATATATTATGTCTGTAATTAAAAAACCCTATTTCAAAGCTGCCTGCTAATGAAACCTGTGATCAGACAATTGTGAAATTTTGTGGTGGACTTAACAAAGGGATGAGAACTTCTTTTGGTGGAATACAAATTAGTTATAAATAGCATCACCAGGAGGGTGTTTCCCATATAGCATTAAATATTTAAACTCCAGTGCATAAGCTACACAGCGTACTCCTCAGTGAAAACCTGTAGTAAAAATGTAAATCTTTGTCGACATCATGCAGCAGTTGTTAAGAAACCTAGAAATATTCTCAGAGACATTGTCCTGGAAGAGGAAGAAAAGCTGTTTCTATAGAAGCAATACTGGAGGTTCTGCTTTCGGTCGTAGAGGACACAGCTTCAAACTTTCAAAACTTCAGGCTAGCACCAGTGTCCAGCATATAGCAGAAGCGCTGGATAGACCACATTCAGCTGTCCACAAGATCTCCGGAATATTCTCCGATATTATCCTTAAAAACTTTCATGAGTGCATCGATTACTTCTGCATTGTTTTGATGCTTGACTCCAGTTTTCATGTCAGTTTTTGTTTGCTCATTTTGAGGTCAATATGGAATAGCTTTGGAATACCCCCTGGAGAGACGAAGTGCATTTTCATGTGGACAGTTCAGTGAGTACTCACAACTGTGTAATTTGGGAGTCAGAAAATCTCCGCCATGTCTTAGAGGTTCCATTGCATTCATCAAAAATGACAGTATGATGTGGATTGTCTGCGTCATTTATTCGTGGCCCATACTTCTTCGAGAAGGTAAGTTCCACAGGTCCAGTGACATGCTCACACCGGGTATGCATCGCTGTTAGGGAGCGAAATTCTGCATGCACGTCAGAGCCCTCCACATCCAATTTTTATGCAAGATGGATTTTCTCCAT
The DNA here is from genome assembly GCA_000611955.2 of Stegodyphus mimosarum. Classification (NCBI taxonomy): domain Eukaryota; kingdom Metazoa; phylum Arthropoda; class Arachnida; order Araneae; family Eresidae; genus Stegodyphus; species Stegodyphus mimosarum. The sequence continues at coordinate 581,099 of KK114387.1, forward strand.
TCGTAACTCACCACTGAATGGTGAGTTACGAATATTCTTGAACGTCATTTTAGAGAAGAATGTATCATTAGCCGGTATCTTCATAATGCACTTTATAATGTGCAGCCTCCCCGATCTCCACACCTAAGTCCATATGATTTTTGTTGCTGGGGATATTTGAAGCATCTGGTTTGTCATGAAAATCAAAGACCTTTACCTGATCTTAAAGCCAGCATTTGATGCCACATGCTAAACATTTCTGAGCACAAACTTCGGTCAACTGTGGAACATGTCATCTTGTGATTTCAGATGGTAGCTGAAAATAATGGTCATCGTGTGGAACATGTTTTTTTTCCTAAAAGAATTTATAAAACTTTTGTAAAGGTGTAGCTAAATGTATAATTTATTAATGTAATGCCCTCTGGCAATGCTATTTGTAACTAATTTTTTTCCGCTGGAAAAAAATTCTCGTCTCTTCGTTAAGTCCTCTACAAAATTTCACAATTTTCTGAACACTTATTTCGCTTATAGACAGTTTTGAAATAGGGTTCTTTAATTATAGACACTGTGTAAATTACAGTTGAGATGTAAGTATAAGATGCGAATGGAAGTTACTTTCCCATATAGTATTAAATATTTAATTTCCAGTGCATAAGCTCCACAGAGTGGGCAATCAAAGCAAAATAAAGAGCAATTAGAATAGTTTAGAGCAAGCGTTATTGAACAGAATAGACAAAAAATACATTGGTGACTGTTGTCAGTATCAGGTAGATTAGATACATTATATAATTCTAATAATAATTATCTTCTAAAATATGCTGTACCTTATAAATATAAATTATGTAAAATATTTATGTTATGTGGCTGTGCATTGTATTACAAACGTTTTCATTCCAGTGTAGTTCTAAACTCCTCAGTATTATTTTGAAATAACAAGACAGTAATATTTATTATGAATATCATAACTTGCATTTGTAGAAGGAAAGGTTTTTTTTAGTGGTTTATAGGTATATTTACTGTGTTTTTTCATTTGCTTCTTGGTAATAAAGTTACTTTGATGAATAAAAGTTTTACTCTCCTAGTCATGATTTTGTCGTTGTTAAAAGCTTAAGAAAATTACAAAATAAAATAAAATTAGCAAAAAACATTAAAATTTAGACTGCCTAATTAAATTTTAATAAATTTTACATCAGACTCACATTATAAATAATTCAGCAAACTTATCCCATGCATTAAATAGAATTTAAATTAATTTGGAATTTTCTTAAAATTGCATCTCCTTGTAGCCCTAAAAACAAAAAAAAAAAAAAAAAAAAAACTCTTAGTTTTACACAATCCAAGTTTATCAGCAGTGCTTATTGAAATTGTGAAGAAACTCTGAAAAATAATTACAGCTGTCACCTAATTATCCAAAAAGTATCCCCTATCCCTGGGAGAGGAATAAAAAAAAAAAAAGATATTGCTTAGATTTATGTAGTTTTGTACCTTTTCATATGCTAAATAACCCAAAATATTCCATTAATTGTGAAAAGATGTAAGTAAAAATATGTGGATAAAGTTTTACATTTTTGGAATTGTAAATTTTTGGAATAGTAAATTGGAAGTAAAAAAAAATTGAGATATGATTTGAGATTTCCTTCTCATTTTCACTTTGGTTGTCTGTATAATATGTATCTTCTGTAAATAAGCTGTTCCATTTTAAACTGCTATTAACTCGTTAATCTTACCCCAAAAAATTATGAGGGGGTTAAAAATGTCTGGATTTAGTTTTTCAAATTTTCACAGTTAAATTGTTTTATAGATGTTGTTAAATAGCACCTCGAAACTTCTTAAAGGCTTTGTAGAAGTATTAAATATTTTTTTCCCCGTTAGTTTTATTTCCATTTATTTTTTTTAATTCCATCTGTTATTAAAGTCATTAATATGTGTTATAAATTTTACGAAAAGAGAAGCAAACTTGTTCTGAAAGTGTGATGTTTTCAGATTAACTCTGCTTTTTGTTTTATTTATTCTTCTATAATTAAATTGCTTTATAGATGTTATTAAATAGTACCGTGAAATTTATTTTATAAATGCTTTCTAGAAGTATTTGCATGATTATTTTCTGCAATTTTTGCTGTTTTGTTTATTTATTTATTTATTACTTCATTTGTTAAGTCATTAATGTGCACTGACAGAAGTCTGATGCTTTCAGAATTTTTCTCCTGATAATAATCATGTTGGTAGAGAAATATTTCAAAATACTAATTTTGTGACTAGGTAAAAGCAGAGAGTGAACAATTAAGTTACCAATTCCTTTCAAATTTTACTGGATACCTCTGTCTCTTATTTTGGGAAGGGGGGCAGAGAGTTAATTGAAGTATTTGTTGTTACCATTAATCTGTTAAAATCGTTAATCTGTCTATGACATTTTGAAAAGATTTGGATTGTATTACACAAAATAAAATTTATTCAAGTAGAATTTGAATTTAATCATTTGAGATTACTTAGAAATGTTTAAATTTTTTTTAGGCACATTCGCAAGCACGCTATGTAATACTACAAGTGCTTCTGGAAGGCGGAGAAGGTTTTGTAAAAGTAGAAAAGATAAAAGGGGAGGATGGAAATCCTGATCTGTTGCTCACAGTAGATCGTAGTAAAATTTTGAGTGTTGGTAAACCAGTCATTGGGAAATTTCTACAACGATTGCAAGTAGGTTTTTTTTTTTCTTTTTAAATATGTGTAATAAAATAACTGAAATTTTATTTATTTATTTATATAATATTTATTTTTATTTATTTTATAAAGTATTTAATGTATTTGTTTTTATAATAGAATATTTAATGAAAAACTCTTAGAGTGTTTAAAAAATGAGCAAAAACTTTTCAAAGAAAAACAGAATAACTTAGAAGACATAAGGAGCTGAGCAAGTATTACTATATCAGGTTGTATTTAAGTAGTTATATCATGTTAAGGCAATAAGATGATAAAACAAGGCAAAGATAAGTTATGATAATAAGTCCTATATACAAAGGACATCACTTTAAACCATTTTTTTACATTCATTTAAATAAATTTGATATCCTTGCAGTACAGTACAAATTTTTTATCAGATGTAGTTTTTCAGATTTAAGCATATCAAGTTTTTGATGTACTAAAATACATTGCATTTGAAAATGATAGCTTTGAGAATAAGCGTACATGCCTTTTAGTTTGGAAATCACTTACCAATAGTTTTATTTTCAAAAAAACAGGTCTCTCTATATATCATCACTACAAGCCAAATCTGATCATCTACATTCCAGAATCATTGCCAGCATTATCAGTGTTTTCCTAAACATGTTGTGTCAAATATGGTAGGAAATAAACTTCAATTAGTGGGTTTGAAATGTTACAGGAAGCAGTCATAGTGAACTTAGTTTTATATTCTTGCAACAAGTAAACTAACATGGATGTATTTCAGAACTGACTATGGTGCATTCAAATGACTGAATTGTTATGCAATAACCTGAGAGTCCTTAATAGCCATCATTCCAAACACATATCTCAATTAAAACAGTCCTATTTTGCATATATTGACAATCATTATTTTACTAATTTGATCATGTCTACTAAATTCATTTGAAAGCTCAGATCTTAGTTCACAAATTGGTGTACTCTTATTAAATGCTTTTAGTTAACCTTTTTTTTTTCTCTCTTCATGAAGGGGGCATGCTCTGTCTGTTAACTTAAAACCAATTTTTGACTTCCTTCTTAGTGACCTAATTTTTTTGAAAATTTTCATACTGTGTGGCAAAAATATTAGCAACATCTCCAAATAATGCATTGGCTAATCTTTACCTTTTATTACAGTTGATATTCTAGGCATGGACTCAATGAGGTACTGGTATTGCTGCAAAGGAACATTAATTCATTCTGATATAATGGCAGATGTAATTTAATTCAATTTGAATAATAGCATTTTAAAATTTCAAAGCGATCTTTCTACTTCATATCACAAATGCTGAATAGAATTGAGGATTGGGATAACCATGAAAGCAATGTGAACTCCACATTATGCTCTGTATTATCAATAGGAATTCAAATATGTATACTGATAAAGTGCATTATTCTGCTAAATGTGACCATGTGCATTAGGAAACACTGCAACAATAAACCATTGTATGCGACTGGCAATGAAACTGAGGTACATTGTGATGCTCAGAGCTATTTCCAAACATATCAAGACACTTTACTCCAGGAAAATATTCGATAGACAATTTTCTGGTCACCAGCTAGTTTGTTATTAGGCAAGAGATGGCCATGAATTTGTTCTCTTTGTAGTGTATTCTTATCGTGTTATCTGTGTTATGGAACTGGAAATGAGATTCATTGGACTAAGCAACTTTTTCCCGAGTGTTCATGTAAAGTTTTGGTAATTCCTGGGCTACAGCAGTATAGTTTGTCCCTGAATGCCATGTACAAACTTGGAGGGGAGGTAGAGAACATCATTAGGAGCCATAATTACATCAGAAAGCAGCATGGGCAGAAAGCGATGGGTGGCGCAGTACGCGAGCTCACAAGATTGGCATGCGTGGTTTCTTCGTTTCAGACACGCACAGCATGCAATGAACATCGATCGTTATACGAATGCTAGATTGGCAGATGTCCACTTCAACTACGGCCTAGCCAACAGAAATTGATGTGCTGCTGTTCAGTTGTATGGGGAAAGATATCCAACGAGGCAGTGACCGAATCATCAAATGTTCTCTCGGATGCATCAGAACCTAGGAGAACATGGATCCTTCAGAGCCAAGATTGAAGATATTGGGTGGACGTGTAGAGCATGAACACCCATATTCAAAGAGGGTGTGTTGCATGCTGTGGACCGAAATCCCGGTGTATGGGCACTTGCCTTTGCAACCGGAAGATCTCGAACAACTGTTCACACTGCAGAGTGAAACCTTACATCCTCTTCTTGTATAGAGAGTGCCGTTATTACAGCCAGTTGATCACCCACGACGTGTTGCGCGTGCAGAGTAGTTTGTTAACCAAAGTGCAACAGACGTACTTTTCCAGTTCCGTGTTGTTCTGTGATAAAGCAACCTTTTCACCTGAAAGGGGTGTTCAATATGCACAATGCGTACGTATGGGTCTTAAACAACCCACACAGCACCCAACCATGAGCCGCACAATAACGCTTCATTGCTAATGTGTGGCCGAGTATCATGGGGAACAGTTTACTCGGCCCATACATCTTACCGCCTCGACTGGACTCTGACAAGTATTTTGTCTTTCTACAGGAGGTACTTTGAGAACTGCTTACTGATGTCCTTGCACCTGTTTGATGCCACATGTGGTTTCAACAGGATGAGGTGCCATCTCATTATGGAAGGTGTGTAAGTGACCATTTGGACCAGACATTTCCAAACAGGTGGGTTAGGCATGGTGGTCTTGTCGCTTGGCCTCCCAGATCCTCTGATTTAGCTCCTCTGATTTTTTTTTTCTTCTTTTTCTGGGATGCCATGAAGAGCCTTTTGTACGACATGCCATCAATTCTGAAATGGACTTGGTGGCACAAAAATCCATCACTGCTGCTATGATCTATGAAATGCCCAGTATTTTCGAAGATGTCCTCCAATTCATGTCGCGTTGGTGTTGTGCATGCATACATGCCAATGGCCACAATTTCGAACACCTCCTGTGATGCTTTTATATCATACTTTTTATTTATTATTTTTTTGTATAATAAACTGTTTTACACTACATTCTGTGTTTGTGCCCTTACTGTCTTTGTGTCTCTTTATCTCGTTAGAGTTACCATGCTTTCTGATGTAATTATGGCTGCTCTACCTCCCCTCCAAATTTGTACACAGCATTCAAAGATGCCCTCTATATCATATTCTGTGTTCAGATATGTTTTGTGATACACTTGAACTGTATTGAGGTGCTGTCTGATGCGCCATTGTCCATCTATTGCTGCAGATCATTTGATTTTCAAAGTGGGGTGTAACAACATCTAAAGGGGGGACATGAGCAGGGCAAACTGTGTTTGCCACTCGTGCATGCTGCACCACCTGCCATGATACACTCCAGTCTTAGTTGGGCCTCTCAGTTCAGTCAATATTCGCAAAAGCACTGCAGTTGTACTTTTGATGTGAAATGAAACTGTTAACTTGTTATTCTTTTGCTTTTTCATAAGTTTAGTGAAAAAACGCAAATATGATGCTGCTTATGTTCAATATGAATTTGTTGCTATATGCAAAAAGGGCATTGACCAGCAGCAATATGTTATTTGTTATGAAGTACTGAGCAGTGGTTCCATGAGATCTTCTCGTCTGGAGTGACATTTGTTGACAAAACACAGCACATTGAAAGACAAACTGAAGGAATGTTTTTGTTGCAAAATGTACAAATTTCAAATGTATGGAATTGCAGAATACTGGATCTTTTTCTTAATTACCTAAAAAAGTACTGACCTTGATAGAGTTATCATTTTTCACAAAGACCAAGAAAAGTCATATTATTACTCTTCAAGACCTGTCTGTTGAAAGCAGGGGATATTGACTAGAAAGTGAACAAAACTTCTATAAATACCTTTTTGACAATGAAGCATTGCATTGATGACATAGCAGAAGACAAAAAAATCAGTTAGTGCAGGCTGTGAAAGAATCGTATTTTTTAGCAGTGCAGTTGGATGAGAGGTCAAATATTGTAAAATGTTGTCAACCTTTAGTTTTCATTTCGTACATACAAAATGAAACAAAGATGAGATGCTGTTTTCTGCAGAGTTAACAACTACTTCAAAAACAATTCTTATAATGATGGCAATCTCTGAATGCCTTTGCAAGTTTGGTTTTCTCCATGTATAACATGTATACGAGCCAGTTTCCCTTAAGTCCTCTAGGAAGGCATCCCTTCCCTAAGGCAGATGTGCTTTGGCATAGCAAACTAAACCTTTAAAACCTTAAATCTTTGCAAATGTGAACTGTCATGGTAAAAGCTGTTTGTTGGCTTTTCAAAAATTGGTTTTTTTTTTCCTCTTCAAGTTATTAAGTAGTTGCTAACAGTAATGGACGTCTTAAATAAAAATATTAAAAAAAATTATTAGTTAATGATAATGAAACTGGTTATTTAAATAAATTGGTTATAAGCTTACACTATTAAATAGATTGAAAGCCCTTAAATCAAGTTATCTGTAATGATAAAGAAGTTATGCTTTTGTGCATTTTGTAAGGATACTTTGATTGTATTTTGAGTAAGTGCTAGTCTTGTAATATCACTGTGCTATTATTTTGTTCTTAATGATGTTCAGTTTGATGAGTTTATTAAATATGCTAATAATGAAAATTTACTTGATATTACTATACTAACAGGAGATATGAGGTAGTAGTCATCTGGATACATGTGTATTAGCCAGTAACTTGTACATATCACCAAAAATATTGCTCTTATTGCTCCTGTCTGATTTATGCAAGTATTTTGCAGCCTTTGAAGCTCTGCCAAATTCTTTCAGAAGGGTGAAACTTTTCTTCCCTTCTTTAAATGTTCTTTTTTGGAGGTGGGTAAGGATGAATGAGAATGGCCTTTTTTGATTCATTTCAACAACAACTTGAGACAAATTTAAACAAGTACATAATTGCATTATCCCATTTTTATTTTTTTAACTTTTTCCCTTCCAAAAAGTTTTTGGAATAGTGTTTATTCATTTCATGTGAATTTTTATTGCATTTTCCATCATGCATTTATTAGATTTGCTGAGAAATAAAGTGGAAGGGAATTCATTATTTTCATGCATGATGTATTTTGCAAAAAAATTTGTGAGTACTCCAAATTTTATGCAACAAAACTGTGCATGACAAAAGATACACAATCAATGCCAGTAACAACAAACAAACATTAAACTAAAATTGAGAATTATATGGAGTCATTTGTCTTCTTATTTAGCAAAGCTATGAAGGCAAAGATGAGTGTAACATCTAATAATCTGTATGATTGCCAAATAATACATGCCAGAAATATTAAAATCTGTTTTATTGATCTACTGACATCAAAGGTATATTTCATTGTCAAAAGGTTCCAAAAGACTGTTGGCAGTATAGCAGCAAGCACAGCTAATACAAAAGTACCACCATGTTGTCACAGATTGATCCAGTAGGTTATCTATTGTGAGAATATGTTTGAGTTTGCTCTGCATTGCAATTTTATGTAATATTCTGTGTTTGCATAGTGATAAAAATAATTCATCTCTTGTAATTCTATATCCTCTTTTGAAATAACTTGTTATATTTCGAACATTTATGTTTTCCTACATAGTTTTTTTTTTTTTTTTTGTAGCTGTATAAGGCAACAGCAGATTTTGCATCAGCTAAAGCAATGTATGACAAATATTCAGCAGTAACATCAGAGGATAAATATCCATTCTTGGAATACAGGGAAATTGTTCTAGCACGGAAGAAACCAAGAAAAATGTTTGTTCAAGCAAATACTTTTATAGAAGGTAAGTTTTTAAGTTTTTTAATTCTTATAAGAATACCATAAAGCTCTTGAAATGTTACAAACTTTTTAAATGATGCATGCATGAACTTGAATTTATCCCCAAGTATAGTTGTTTTGAATCAAATGTATAAAATTTTAGAATTTGGCTAGTATCATGTGTTTTCAGGTTATTTCCCTTAAAATTGCTTTGGTAATATTTATTTTTTTGTTTCCTGCTTTTCTTTTATGTAGACGTTTAGTGTATAAGATAAAAAAAAAATGTAAATCAGAATATTAGTGTTAATTTGTAGTTCTTTAATTCTGTATTTGGATATTTCCCCTTTCCAGCCTTTACATAATACTGTAACACAGGTAATATGAAAACTGAAACTCAAATATCCAGTATCAAAACTTCTATTTGCCAATGAGAAAATTATAAACCATAACTTTTCCATTTTGAATTAAGCTTCTATCTTGCAATGTGTTGCACTTTTGCTTTCTGCACACTTTAAAAAGGCATCTGCATTGAAATAACTTAAAGCAAAGTGAATTCAATATTTATTTAAAATAAACAGTTGGGGAATTTTTCCAGCCAAAAGATAATCTATTGAATTCACAAAACCAAAATTTGTTGTGAATGCTAATTTTACAGTATCTTTTTCTGCTGAAGAATCTGTTTTCCATTACATGGAAAAACAATAATTTTTTAAAATTATTCTCAATACTAAACATTTTAAAAGGACTCTAAAAATTGCATTTGTTTTCAAAAAATGTTATATTTAAAATTAACATTTCCAAATTATTTAGCTAAAAAATTTATAATTTATATATTCCATAATATTATATTTATTTTATAATCCTTTAATGCTTTTTCTGTAAAAAGGCTTTACTGTTGTTAAACCTTTTTCTGTTTAAGGTAAGATATATAAGATAAAAATATGTAAATCAAAAGAATAACTTTAATTTGCAATAGTCCCTTAATTCTCTTTTTAAATCTGGATATTTCTCCTTTCCATGTTTTACCTAACACCATGATGCAGGTAATTTGCCACTTTAAACTCAAACAGTCGAATTTGCTAATAATCAGTGAGAAAATTGGAAACCAGAACCTTTCCCTTTTGAACTGTCTTCCAAATTGGAAGTTTGGTTGAATGAGAGTTACACTACTAGTTTCTTTTACAACAGGCCAATGAGTAGTTCCATATAAAATCACTTCATTTAGAGGGAGCTACTCAGTGACTTCTTTATCAGACCATTCCAGAAAAGCATTTTAATTTTTTTCATACAAGATGTTGGACAAGAATTTTGCAGCTGGCAGTTCAAGTCTTTCTGGGTGAGGCTAAAGTTATTAGGCAAAGGAGACCTAAATGTCTGTCCATGGCAAACAAACTTCATAATGGCTATCTAGATTAAATTTCGTTGTTTCTAGGAACTGTTTTTTTTAGTTTTCAGGTCTATCTCCAGTTTTGACTTTTTCTCCATAGGATCCTTGGTTCTAATAACATCTAATCTCCAGAGATCAACAATTTCCATTTCTTTCATGAACAGTGATATTACTGTCATTGCAGAGTTTCTCTTACAATATCCACTTGTGGGTCTTTACCCAAAAATGTCCATCTGAGATGATTTCTACTACAACTAACCCTGAGGATAATATTTTCCTTCCACCCATCAAAAGCTTAACCAATAATATCTGCTTCAATGAGGACTTGAATAGGATCATAAGAGGGATTAGTATCAGTTAAAAAAAACACTTAAATCTTTTGATTCTTCCAACCAAGGGCCTTTACTTTAGCACTCTTTGACATATCTTGATACAAGACTTCAAAATTGTAAGTGAAATTCTTATTTACTTGCTTAGAATTTGTTTTGAACCAGTTATGCTTATCTTCCTTAGTGGAAACACCACCTAACAAAGAGTGTTTGTCTCTTTAAAAGTTATAGGATATTTCATCTCTGTTGCTACCTTCCTTAAAATGTATGACCTTTGTGAGCCAGTATAACCTAGGATGGGAACTATTCTTTCTTTCACCAGAAATGAGGCTGGATTTAAAAGTCTAAAAGAAGTACCTTAAGATTTCAACTTATATTTGATAAGTTAATATTTTATTTATTAAGTTAACATCTTTCCAGGAGAAATTTCATCTTTCTTCTTCTACATTTGTTACAGGTTTGCAGTTAATCAGACATCAAGGGAACATGCCTTCATAAAATATGCATCTTGGTTTCATTCTTTCAGATTCTTTTGTGGATGTTAGTTGCATGGATGCTGTAGGAATTTTGCCTCTTTGTGATTCCAAATTATATATATATATATTTCTGGGTATCTTTATATTATAATTTTTAGCTAAATCAAACCCCAACATTGTCAAAGATATTCTTTCCTCTCCCTCTACTCTGCTGTTGAGGAATCGCATTAAGTTGTTCAGGCATTCCTTCTCATCCTTCTAGAACTAGAAGAAGGGCTTCTGTTCCATGCTTTTAGAAAGCCCTCATCAAAACATGATTCCGCTATTGAATAACGAATAGATGCATATTTGTACTTTGTAATTCCCAGTGTTTCAAGGGCTCACAAATAAGTCGCAAGTTTGTTTTACAGAGATATCAGTGATAATGTGTAGTTGGGTTGTACAGACATTATTAATTTCAACAACTCCCTGCTTCTATTCCAAACAAGCTTTTAAACTGTCTACAGCTTTACATAATTCACTCCAGTTGGTGGGAAACTTTCTACTACTTCTCTTACTCTGGAACCAACAACAGTTACTTACCCTAAATATTGGAATTTGTTTTCGGGTGGAGTATCATCATTTTTATGAATATATTCAAATTGACTCAAAAAGAAAGGGTAACCATTCTTTGTCACTGAACTTTCTATACTGTAATTTAAGCAAAGTAAATTTTTCTTTGAATTAATTTCTAAAATTGGCTGAGAAAGCTCAAATTCTTGCCAATTCCACTTCATTCTTTAGGCTAATTTTCTCTAACTTAAATTCTTGATCTTGTTTCTCTTTCTCTAACACAAATTCTGATCTTGTTTCTTTTTTTCTAACTCAAATTCTGATCTTTGACATATTTCACTGATAAAATCATCATTTAAACCTCGATTAATAAATGTTGGTTACTGTACAAAATCCTATGAACGGATCCCAAGTGTTAAATGCAATCTGAAAATACACAAATTTTCTGCTGTTAAACTATTTTCCTTTGAGCTTGAGACAAAGATAAATTTTAAGAATATTCATTTTAGAACAACAATAAAATGAAATTAAATATTATTACCACTCACAAGTAATATTAATAGCATATTGTTTGCATTTATGTAAAGCTTATGTGCTTGTATTAAAATAAAAAAAAGTACTTAGAATGCAAGCAATAACTAAATATTATTTCATAAGTTATAGCAATTTATATTTAAAAGGTTATCAATGTGTGCAAACAAAACTTAATGCTATTTTTTATATTGGGTATTTAGTCATGAGCGTTATGGTGTAGTCATATTATTTTCATGCTATAAGCGTATTGGAAAATGTTTAATAATAGTTATTTATAGATTTTATGTATAATAAATATCTTGTGAGGATCTTGATTCATTACTACTTTTTAAAAGCTATGAAAAACCTGCAACTTTCAAAAACGTTTGCAATTTTATGCGTATCATATAAAGCAAATTTACTGTGGTACACTTTCAGTTATTCTAATAGCGTAATCAGCTCAATTTTTCTAGCAGTAAATAATTTCCTTTTTTATTTTAGAATTATTAAATTTTGAAATTTTATTTCAATGTTACTGTTAATTTTATCAAACTTTATTATAGGATTCTTCAGATAAGAAATATGTTCTTTATTCACATTTCTTTGTATAAAATTTAATACTTTTATTTTAAAATCATGTAAAACCTGCATTGTTAAAGTCAAAATTACTAATTAAATGTGTATTTTTTCTTATATTCTGAAGCATTTATCTCCTGTAGAATTTTTCTAACAAATATTTGTATTTCATGTTATCTGTATATTGAAATTTTGTCATATTTTCTTTTCATACTCTTTTCTCCAGATGGTAAAGTCCAGTTGAGAAGCTATGAGTTGTCACCTGAAAGCTTAATACAATCTTTTGTAGATCGTTTTGAAAATGCAGACGAGATTGATAATATTTTGGAAGAACTTTGGGCAAAAGATAAGCCTTATTTTTCATAATTTGAAATGTTAAAATACTATTGTATGAGTTTTCATACAGAAATAAATTTGTTCTACAAAAATGGATTTTATTTGTCTTTGTTAAAATATTCTCATCTGCTTTAAATTCTCATAAGATATTTTGCAAATTCGTAACAGGAATTGAAACGATATTTAGTCTCAGATGCTTTGAAAGAAAAAATTATAAATGTGAGAATTTAGGAGACTTCTTTATTAAAAGGATACATATTTATGTTTAGAATATTTGTAAATCTGAATATATTTTTTAAGTGTCTCAAAATCTGTATTACCATTTACCAAAGTTCTTTTACATTTATTAGATCTATCTATTATATATTCAGTAAAGTTTAAATTTGTAATTGATAAAACAATGAACTGTGCATAAAAGATCAATTTTTAAGACTCTTTTCAACACCATATTCCTGTTAATTTGTTATAAGAACCATATATATTTCTATTATATTTGTAAAACAATGTGATAATGAATTGAGCATTGGTCATTTATTTAGAGTGCAGTGATATCAGTTCAGTTTTTTCTTACTGAGATAAAGGAAGGTCTAAACAGTTGCCATCATATACTCAAAGATCCAAATTCACTCACAAAAATATAAATTGAAATACTGTGTATACACTATTTGTAAACTGCATAATATAAATATGCATTCTAGATTTGTAATTTTTTTTTTACTTCCATTTTAAATAGCTACTGTGACACTTACTTGAAATGTAGTATATTTATATAGAAATAAAATAATTTGAAAACTTAGATAATTAACATGAAGCTCATTTTAAACTGAAGTTAGATATTAATCTTCTGTGTAGAATGGCTTTTTGGTTCTGCTCATGAAGACCTGTATTTAAACAGCTTCTATTAGCTAAATTTTTATGATTACTTATTTTGGTCTCTTTTCATAAATTCCATTAATTAAGATGGTATTTGCATTGTTGAAAGTAAGAAAGCAAACTATTTTAAATTGCAAACTAATATATACTATTTAAAAAAAAATCATAACAGGATAAAGATGGTCATGCCAATGGAGGGGGGGGGTTAAATTCAATTTGCTTTAATATAGTGATATAGCAAGCTGAAAGTATAACATCTCTGATATGCATCTTTGATTATTATAATGGTTACAATTTCTCTTTTTGTGCTCCGGAAGCAGAATATTGGGACAGAGTGTTTCTATTACTAGCTTAGCATAAAGTAAAATTCTTTTATCTGTATCTAGCATATTTCTGTGTTTTGTATCTAAAATTACAAAACAAGATGATAAAAACATTATCGAGACCTGTAATATATGTTGAGTCAGATGTAGGTCACTATAAATTAAATCCCCATAGTGTGTGAAGATATAGAATATTTCATTATTTAGAATAATTAATACTAATAATTATTATCTGCAGATGTTTGTAAACAATCAAATACAGATTTATTTATGGTAACTAAAAGTATGTAGTAAAAAACCAGATAAGTCTCTTTCTCTTTTCTAGTAGTAAAATTCAGAAATTAAATATTTATAAATAAACCATGTTTATACAGTTTCAAATTAAAATTAAATATCTTTGATGATATGTTCAATTAGCATTTTGTTATTCTGTCTGCAGAGTTAAAATTTATGATGTACAATATTTTATACAAACTCATTGTTAACAGTATATTGCATACATTAGAAAATTGGCAAATGGCTATGTGAAAATACCAGAGACATTTAATTACAGGGTGATCATAATTAAAGTTAGTCTATTCAGAGCACTGTGTAACTGTAACCATTAAACTGCACGTCATCAAAATTTAAATATATAATTTTAAAAGATGCAGAAAAGGATTCTGCAATGAAAAAGAATAAATTAAAGAACACCCAGTTAAAGGCCATTGTATGATATAATAAGTCATCTATTCAATAAATAAAATTAACTAGGGGGTGGCATTTCTTATACTATTTAAGCATTTTGAATAGAATAAGAGAAATAAATATCACCTCAAGCAATGCCAGCATAAGCGCATGGGTTGCTGTATAATATACTTGATTCACACAACACGCTAGTTACAACATAAGTAATGATCTAAATATTCTGCTTAGTGTGGCCTCTAAGCCAATGAAGAGTGTGTTCTGTAGTTGACTGCAGATGATTGTCTGTGATGCTTTGCACCATTAAATGATATTATAGCCCTTCAATCATGTCAAATTTGTGATGCTGTTATGATGAGCAATATTTTTTAAGTGACTGGCCTGTAAAAAATATCAGGGATTAAAATCCATTGAATGTCTAACAAGATGCTTTTCTGTAAACACCGTTGAAAGTATTCAAAATGGCCCCTTTTCTTGATTTCTTGTGTAACGCTTGTAAGTGGTATAATGTTTGATTTTTTTGGTAGTTTGTTTCATTTATTAAAGACGTTTATTTTATTTATGTATTTAAATTAATTTCTCCCATTTCCAGAATCCTGTTCTATATCCTTTGCATACTATATGTATAATGGTAGTGTCTACGTACAGTAGTTAGACAGTTACAGCTACAAATTGCTCTGAACAGGCCAATTTTATCATCATCATTTTCCATTTCAAATTTTTATTAACATGCTGCTTTTGTATCACATCATCATGGTAATAAATCACAGTAATAGTACATATTTTCATGTTCTTACTTATGCAGTTTGTATTGCTTGTTCTTAAAATTAATTAGTAGGAGTATAATATATATGTATAAATGACGAGTGTCTGTTATCTATATTACCAGTGGCATGATTGGTCTGTCATGAATACATAAAGTTTCCACCATTTTTTCTGCATGCACTATAAATTAGTTTATATAAATTATTGTTTAGTGACTGTATAAAGGCATCTAAGCATATGTATCTTTTTTTTTGTTTTGTTTTTAATTTAAAATAATTTGGTTTTTCAATATGGATTTTATATATAACATCAAATTTCTCCCCAAAAATTTCTCATTTTGTTGATTATAAGGTGAAAAAGCAAATTACTAATATGAGCCCATGTATTTAAAATTCATTAAATAATTTTTAACTTACTTAAAAAAATTAATGAACGTGGATACTAAATTTTATACAAGTAATTCATGCAATATTTCATAACACATACTTTTAAATATAAAATAAAGTTACAAGTATCAAACAAACTGATGAAAGGAATTTTTAAAGATCATGTGGAAAAAAAAAATTGTTTTCCTTTCGGCATAAAACCTGCGTTCTGTCAATCAGTATCCTTCCACAGAAACCTAAAGATTAAAGAAAAGTAACAAATTAAAATAAATAGTTATCAAGCATTATATTTACATCTTGCACTTTTGAGAATATTTCTGTTGTATATCTGAATAATCTTATACTAGAAAAGGTGAATGTATGCACCGTGGATGCTCAGTGTTCAAGTGTTGCCATACTTCTTATCATGGAAAATTTCAGGTTTATTTTAAAGAAAATATGCATTTTGACCGCTCTTGAATCCATTTGAGCGATGTTTTTGCCTGATATCTGTACGTATGGACATATTAAGACTTTTTCCAAAAACGGATTATAAAATGGATTCAGAAGAGATATTTTTCGTGTCATCTGTGTGTATATTGGATTTATTTAGGTAGAGTGATTTATATAGATAATCGTTTTTCAATATATCTGTTTATATGTAGTTATCGATGGTAATTGAAAAGGCAGACTCACACACTTGAGCCACAAGACAGCAAAAACCACTCCCTTCAGAGTCACTTAAAAAACATATTTTTGAGAAAATAAAGGATACTCTTAAATATGACAGGCAGCAAAATCAACAGGCAAATCCTGGGCTAACATTCAACACATGGAAAAAGTTTTGTCAAAAATCCCACAAAGAGGCTGTGGCAAACTTCAGGCTGCAAACAGGCCATGATTGCATGGCACATCATCTTAATAAAATTAGCATCCTTCCATCTAGTATATGCCAGATTTGCAATTTGGGCGTCATGAATGCAGAGCATCTTCTCGCATGCCCAGAACTAGGTAGAGTCTCAGAAATGTTGTGGCATTCCAGTAAAAATATCTATCCAGTAAAAATATATATTCCAGTAAATTATACTGGAATGCCAGAGCTTACACGAACTCTTTGTAACAACTATACTTCTTATGTTCCTTTCCTTGTTGTTTTAACTTTTTACTTTTGTTCCCATGTTCATTTATTCTTATTCTTACTTTTGATGTTTGTTCTTTTTTTATTATATATCATTCTTGGTTTCTTGTGTGATACTTGAGCTGTTTTATATGTTTAAATCGATCTTTCCAATAAAGCCATATGTAACAACACATTTCCAAAAGTTCTTGAATGGTCTTGCCACCACTAGCCAAGAAATTTAGCGCAGATTTATAAAAGGCTATTTATATCTGCATTTCATCGTATGCTGAACTTTAATGCCCATTGGCCAAACAATGTATTCATAATTGGATGGAAAGAATAAGATTGAGACATTCTCTTTTTCCAGAGGTTGCCAAGACATTTTGAGGCTTGTATTGCCAAAAAAAAAAACTGTTTCTTCATTATTATAAATTTGTTTTGGCCATAACTTTTTGTAATTAATGAGTCTCATGAATTTATATACAAATTGTTCAATATCTGTTGAAGCTTTTATACTTAATTTTTAACTGCTTTATACCATGGCAGTTTTTAAATTTAATTAACCAACCTGACGAATATGGACACTCAGTTTTTAAGTCCATTCCTCATGAAGTACTTTGGCTTGAGCCATTAGCATTGGACCATTAATAGTGCACTTTTGCTGTAATGCTGTCTCTCCCATTCAATCACTACTTTATCACGGACATGATTTTTAATAAAATGAATGACTTTTCTTTAATCATTAGGAGTGGAGTGTTGAAATCCGCACAAAATCTTTTTTCTGTTTTTCTAACAACCTCATATTTTTGAGATGGATTTGCCTTAATCCACTTTTGGCTTGACTGATATCGAAATATGCTTTCACTTTACAGATCCTGCTGCAGCTCCAGAATTCTTCCTTCTCCATTGCTATGCCAACAAATGAAACCAGCA
Organism: Stegodyphus mimosarum; assembly: GCA_000611955.2. Lineage (NCBI taxonomy): Eukaryota > Metazoa > Arthropoda > Arachnida > Araneae > Eresidae > Stegodyphus > Stegodyphus mimosarum. The sequence goes on from KK114387.1 coordinate 598,743, forward strand.
TGAGTAGCATCCCTCTTTAAACAAATGTCTTGGTGCTTCACTTATTTCTTAGTTCAGGTAAAAAAGTGCTAACCTCCCCCAACAGCACTGAAGGGTTGAATATGTGGTTGTGATTAATGTTAATACATTGTTAATTAATGTATTGTTAGTGGCCATAGTGTGAGTCCCTAGCCCAAAAATGTTTAAAAATGACACACAGAATCTTATTTAGTTGGAAAAAAAATCGCTTTTATGGCACACCTACTCTATCTTGAGTAATTATATTCCTCATTTACACAGACACTGTAGAGAGAAAATGAAATACTGGTGGTCTGGAGATCTGAATATTAAATGATTCCTGATATTGGGCATCTGGATTTCTGACTTTGTACTGTATAATATAATCTTATGCTATGTGAATATTCAATTTTTTTTTTAATTCAGGCATTTTGTTAGTATAACTTTGCAAATTTTACTACAGAAGTTTTAATTCTCCTGAATTAACCAGAATCTTTCTATACTGCTTTATGAGGAAACATTATACATGTCATTATTATTATTTAAATGTTCTAGGTACAAATTAAAATTTGTAATTTCTGAATAAACTTTTGGCATCATACCTGAAAAAGTAATTTAAAATCCCTGTATGACGTTTATTTTTTCGATTTTGCTTTTTTGGAACATCTGGAATTGTTGCTTCAGATAGCTTCTTTAATCGTTCCTTTTCCATTTGATTCAGGTTTTTTCCATCCATAACTAAAATTTTGTGAAATATGAAAAAATATTTTTAAGTCATATTGAAAATTTTTTTATCAGAAGTAATGTATAAAATTTACTTGTGTTTGAATTATTTTACCTGTATTTCCTGTGTTCATAATATCAGGTGCTTCATTCTAAAATGTATATATACGTAAACATTACTTAAAATTTATTTTTTAAATTTAAAATTATAATAATGGTATTGCACATTAGAAAAAAGAAAAGGAAAGGAAATAAGCCAGTTTTATTTTAGAAATAAAAATAGTAAATGTAAAATTGATTTTTCTTGAAATCATGCTGGAACATGTGTATCTGTTTGCAATTAAAGCACTCAGTTCATACTTTGGAGATTCTGTGTTTAAAAAATAGTAAAGAATTTGATTTCCATTGAATTTAATGCAGTATACCGAAAATCTTTAAATTAGTGGGGAAAATATTTAAACGGTATCATTTAAGAGATTTTACAGTGTTATGCACAACTTTCTGTTACTTTTCTGTTTCAGCATATGTTCATTATATACATATGCAACCAATATATGTATGCATAAATCAGTGTATAAGTACCTCTCTATTAAATAATGAAGAATCTGCATGCATGTATCTCTTAAATACCTCACACTACAGAAAAATGATGCTATCTAGAGCCACCAAAATTTTAAAATACATAGTCCTTCATCTGAACATGTGCACTTCAAAGCCCAAATTTTGAATTTGTTTTTTATTTATATGTTATGCGAATTTAATAAATCTTTAATTAATAAACTCTCTGCTTGAAAAGTAAGCAGTTGTTACCAATAGGTAAAATGTAGCATATTTAACTTTATAATTGAAATCTATCTGTTATTGATTAATAAACTAAGTGATTGAGAAGCAATAAATGCAGTTGTTAAAAAATATATTTTTTTTTACTTTATAATTTGATTGATTTTAATAATTTATGATATATCTAAAAACATGAAATATTTTTTTATTAAATTACACTAGCTGGATTCATTAAAAACATTATATATATTATATGTCATTGAGTTTTTCATTATTTATTTATGAATACCATTCAAAATTTATTCAGGGAATGACAGTTTACACCAGCAGAATGCATTTATCTACCACTCAATCTGAAAACCGTATTTCTGTATACATAATTCCATTACAAAATCTGCTTATTTCAGTCCCTTTTAACTGCCTTTATATTTTTGCCTGGTATTAATTTTTTAAACATGTTTTGAAGTCTTTCTCAAGTTAGTTAAGAGCCTTTGTTAAAAGCATGGTATCCAAGTTAGCTAAAAGCATGTTAAAATTGATAGCAAATGCTTTTAATAGAAATTCTAATAATAATATAGACATGCAGTTATTTCATCAAAACAGGTTTAGTTATAGAGTTGATTAAAAGTAACGAGCAGAGTTTTATTATACTAAATTTTAATGGGAATGTAAGATTAAGCACACATGATAATGTAGCATAAAAAGGGTTCAGATGGCATGTTTCAGGGATTAAAATTATTTCTGGTAAAGTATATACATAAAATTAAGTGATTATAAAATTAGTTTAAACTTTCCTCTAGTAACTTAGATTGATTTTATACAAATATTTTAATTCTGAAACACTTTATGTTTAATACAAACTTAACTGGTTTATATTAACTTCTTAACTGTTTTTTGTTGATGTTTAAACATGAACCAAGTTAGCAAACCCTTCAGAACAGCTTTTGGATGGAACAACATAAATGCCACTAAACTATACAAATTGCTATTATCCATCCAACAATGAATGTTCCTTTTATGCGAAAGTATCATCACTTTTTGATTTGTGTGGAAGTACTATTAAAGCGCTGTAAAGGATGAACTGGATGTAAACGAAAAACACCCACTCTACTCTAGAGACTAAAGCTTGGAAGCACTGCTTTGGTCATAGTGCAGGTTTGGTGCCTCCTTTTATTCTTACCTCAATTTATTTGGGCACACATGACCTCCTTGTACGGCCTATCAAATAATGCACATTTTTTGTGGCTCTTCATTTAAACTTATTTCCTCGAATTTCATTAGAGATATATTTCTAATTCAGCCAATTCAGTTCTCACTTCATGACAATGCAAAAATATATAGAAACTTAGTCTTCATTAAAAACTGTAAAATACAGAAAAACCTAAAACACCAAATACAGTTTAAAAAGTTAAACATTTTAAAGTTTCTATGCAAAAATAAGCAGTTCAGCCAGTGCAGGAAGACACAATTTTTGGGGCACAAAATTAAAAATTAACTTTTGGTCACACTGAGCCAAAAGACACTGAAGTTTGTGCACCACCTGACTTAAATGACTACTCCACTAAGAATTTCAGACGTAAACAAATGGAGTCCTTATTAGGATTAACATCACTTCAAAAACTGTTGATACTTCTACAACTATTGCATGTAGATTCATTACAGGCATAAAAACCTTAACAACAACATAATTCAATCTCTTTTAAAGCAAAAAATGCACAATTTACTAACATTTAAGAATTAAAAAAAAAACTGAGCTCATCAAGCTGGGTAACAGAGTGGAAATATATATATATGTTTAGTGCAGCCGAGTTCAGCGATAAAGGGAGGTGCACAACTGCATGTTATAGCAGTTTCATATACAAAATTTTAATCTTCTAGGCTATTCGTTTTTTGAGTAATGCAAGATACATTTACATACAAATGGCGTGAAAAAAATCTCTTACGAATCCATTTTGAATACATTTTACAATCCGTTTTGAAAAAGAGAGTTCTTTATTGTGTCCATATGTACAGATGTTCTGCAAAAACATCATTCAAATGGATTTGAGAGCAGGCAAAATGGATATTTTTGTTGAAATATGATACCCGAAATGTTTCATGATTACAATACTTCCTATACTTCTTACAAGAAATTAAAAAAGAAGAGAGATTAGTTTTTACATCATTTTTTTAACTTTATTAAATGGGAAAAAATAATGCAGTGATATCATAGTTTGATAATTAATCAACAATAACAGTTAAACACAAAAACATACTACCTCAAATTTTTGAAAAGTGTCTTTCCAGTTATTTTCTGCAGAAAGTGTTCTTTTCACAAAAATATTATGTCCTGTTTTCAAAGCTGTATGACATCTTTCTTTTGATTCAGCAACTATCTCATTCTCTGTGGCCTCTGATAGTGCTGTTATATGTATTTATAAATTATTGGATTTTATTATATATGCTTAATTAGAAACAAAAATACGTATGGTTATATTTTTTGCTAAAATTTTGTTTAAGATACTACTAACAGGCAATGCTTTAGCAATTAAAAAATAAAAGCCCCTATATATTTTTTTGTAGTTTTGTACTGAAAAAATGCACAATGATATAATGTTAATGTCTTTTGTGCATGCATAAAAGAAGCATGCAAACTTTAAAATTAGACAAATGTAGCTTTTAAATTACACAGTATGCATTTTTAACAAAGCATTTATATTAAAACTTTAAAAAAAATTAGGAAGTGAAGTTATGAAAAAATGTAAGGAATGAGTTCCTAAATGTTGAATAACTTATATGAATAAGTAAATTACGTTTTCGAAGTTTTTTTGTATAGTTTTACCAATTTTTCTTTGTCCTTACTGTAATTTGCCGTTTATTTATATGATTTTTTTTAGTATTATAATATGTCCAACTTTTTTTTATTTTTATTTTTACTACATGTTTTACTCTCAGAGTACGAATGGCATGCATGGGAAGCTCAGGAAGAAGCAAATGTGAGACTCTCTGTAATCTTATTTTTCAAGAAAGGAAATTTATTTAAAGTCTCATATTGTCTAGAGGATTGAAACATATTATTCAGCACTCATTAATCTACTGAGTTTGGTGTTTCAAACACTTACCCCTTGACAAGTTCTGTTTGAAACTTTAAATAGGGGAGATATTTTATTTATTTATTTATTTTTTTTTCATTTTGCAATCCTTCTTAATTTTTTCATTGCTGTTTTTATGGTTATTTTAATTTTAATTATTACACTTATTTTAACAAGTTTCATCTTCTTGTACAAAAAGCTTAACTTGACATTTTTGTGCACTTTAAAATTTGACATCTTTAATATTTACTCGACACCTTTTTTTCTTGGATGGGGTAATCAGGATTTCTATTCCTAATGTATTAAAACTTATATATATGAGGACAAACAGATGTCCTAATTGCTGTTCTGTATTTATCAGTTCTGTTTCACTAAAATTTATATGAAAAGAATATAAGATTAGGCATGGTTTTAATTAAATCTGGTATTCATGTACTAATCTAAATTCTATATCATTAGCAAATTACTGCCAAGGGAAGTATTTTCTGATTACTATAAGTTTATCGTGTGAAGAATGAATATTTATGTTTTTGTCTTTATACCTTAACAAAGCTTTATTGTATGTGCCATTTTGTCATCATATGGTGTTCTTAACACAATTCTACTGTGCAGAATTTCACTCATTCATTTTTGCAATTAATAATTTGTGATCTGTTCGAAGACATTTTATCAGTTTATAAAAACAACTTTTGTTTTGTCTTCTAATTCTGTATATCGTGATTTATGGTAAAAGAGAAAATCAGATAATAGTTGATTCAACTAACAAAAGTAGTGGAAAAAAATTCAGTGGAAGACAAAAATAAGTTTTATTTTCATGTTAGAAGCAATTTCTGCCAAGTATGTGATTACATACAACATAAATTGTCATTCAACAATGAAGTGATTTTACATGAAAAAGTTACGGATGTTTATGCTCTAGCAAATGTATCTTTTTTTGTATATAAGTTACTTTTTGAAATAGATTTGCAGTTTTGCTTCATTTAGTTTTGAAAGACAATGATATTCATGTTGCAACTGATAAACTTTAGTCATAATTTTGCAGTTTACAGTTAGAAAACTTGGATAAAGTTATAAAACCAGCAAGGATTGACACCTAATGGAGTTTAATTCGAAAACTGAAAGGTGCTGGTGGAATTTTGAAGTACAATGAACTATCTAGAATAATTATAATGACCATCCTGACAATACTCCATAGCAATGCAGAGTGCGAGAGGATTTTCAGTGTTGTTACTAAAACAAGGACTAAATTTACATCCAATATTAGTAATGACACATTAGAAAAGCTTTTATTAGAAGAGTAGGCTACCATGGCTTATGCTGAAGAAAATTACGAAGCCTCTTTCTTTCTGAAACAAATCTGCCACTTTTTTTATGAAGTGTATGAAAAATAATTAAAGTATTATTTTTTATTAAAAGGTACAAACAATATATATATATAATTTTGCTTTTAACGTTTTTTACATTCTTTGTAGCATTTAATAGATTATTTGAAATTTATTAATTATGAATTTCAATTTTGTCTTTGTGAAAAATTATTCTAAATTTCTTACTTTATGTCTTTAATGATAATTAGGTATATTTTACAGTTAAAGTATTGTTACGTGCTTACGGGTTCGTTATATATTGAATGCACAAGTCGTTAAAAAGTTAACAAAAATTTATTCTTTCCACAAGAAATAAATTAAAATGCTGAAATATTTCTTCACAAATCTTCGCACAATATCACAATAGCTCAAACGTTTAGCAAAAACTCAGTGCAAAACAGATAAAATAGTTCTATCTCACAGCGAAATCGCTACAATCAATACAGCATTAAGTAAACAAAC
>KK114387.1:610982-645767 GCA_000611955.2 Stegodyphus mimosarum
TTAAAAAAATTCAGTTTGAAAATAGTTTTAGAATAAATAAGAATTTGCTTTGTAAAAAAGGATACTAATTATTGCTGAAAATAAGGATGCATGTATTTTTGTCTTTCCAGAGTTTTTTGTTCTCATAGACAATACTTGAAGAACAATATCCTAAAATAAAATAAATAGGAAAACTTTCAGTTTTTTTGCATTATCAACCTAACTGGTAACTACAAAGTGTTTGTCAAAATATTTGTTATCGCATAAAAATGATAGGACTCTTTTAGATGCTGAAAAAAAAAAAAATTAGTGCGTTAAACTAAATAAAAATAGTTTTCTTTGAAATATGCATTTGCATGGCCTTTTTATATCAAACATTTTTTCAAAAAATGAAATATCAAACTTTAAAATTAATATCCTCTCTTTTAACGGGGAAAATCATATCTTAAAAGTTTTCAACACTTACCCAGACAGCAAATATAGTATGTAATTTGCAATAAATATAGTATGTAAATTTATGACATTATTTTACATCAAGGGATCTAAAAAACCATGTTCTGTAAGAACAATGTTTTTCAATAAGAATTCTAAAGAGTTGTGTTATTTATAACTTTTTTTTTTTAAATTTATGTATTATATTGTCGATTGGCCAAGCAGTGCGATTTAGCTCCAGTTATGCATGGCATGTCTTTAGAATTCCACAGTAACAACTGGTGACCATTGTCGAAATTTCTGCAGCGATTAATGGGGTAATACATAAGTACAATTTTTTAATCATAGAGGCTTTAAGAAAGCATGCATACTTAGAAATTCAAATATTAATTCTTCATTTGCATATTGTTAGACAGAACTATTAGAAAACTATTATAATACATTGTTTAAAACTTCACAGAATTCAGAATGAAGGAATAAATAGACCAAAAGTATCCTGTGAAATACAATATGGTGTCATCATAAATATTAAAAATAACTGAAGCTTGGGTGTTCCCAAATTTGAACATTAAGTAATCATAAGAGGTATTCCGAAACAGTTTTTGAAATAATGATTCAATCTTATGCTAGTTTGAGGGACAGTAAGCCAGGAACAAATTCTGCATTGGTAAAAGGGCAGAAATCTTCATTGTTTTTAGCAAAATCTACAAGAAATAAGAATTTTGAATATTTCTATAAATTTATATTTGCTGGTGAAAGCTAATTTAAAATTTTTGATTAGGATGGTCAGTTTACAACTTGAAGAAAATCCTAGAACAATTTAAAAAATATGGCTTAGTTCTAGCAATAAAATAGTATGGAAGCATTATGATAGGAGAATATATATATCTATAACCATAATTTTAAATTTATTGTCAATATTCCTGAGCAATGTCTGAATGGTTGAGACCACTGAATGCTAGGAGTTAAACTCGGGTTCGATCCCAGGCAAATGGGCTCGCTGCATACTTAGTTTTTCCCATGTGTAATATGAATATGAGCCAGTTTCCTTTAAAAAGTTCTTCCCAAAGCCATCCATTCTTCTTAGGCAGATAGCCGCAGTGTACTTTGCCATATTCAAATAACCTAACCTAAACTATTGGCAGTATAGTATATTAGTGCAAACATATTGATGTTTCAGAACAAGTTTTATAATCATTAGCATAAAAACATAACTTAAAATAATATCAGGTTCTATCAAGACAATGACATTAAGCACTCTGCAGTGAATGGACAGCTGTTTAACTATCCTGAAGTTATCAAAACACCTTTCCAATGCCAAAGGTTAAATGATGTCGGACAAACTTAGCAAGAAATCATAGAGTATAAAATCTGAAAACAAAATGCTACTTTTAATAACTGAAGTAAGCAATGCAAGTGAGCAGAATAGACTAAAATGAACAAAAATCCAGTTGAATAAGTGGCCCAAAAAATTGTTGTTTTTAAAAATAGTAATTTAATAAAATATTAGAGAAACTTCTATGCTTTTTGATTTTATCTGTTGAAACAGTGAGTGTTCAACTACTTTTGTGAGCATTTATATTTTCATATTCTCAGTTTTATATATAATTCATTCTGTTACAGAATTAAATATCAGATGTGTGTATCTGTTATAAATATATAATTGGTTTATTTACATGAAAGCTATTAGTTTCGGTAGTATTTGTGAGGTACTGTATAATAAATATAAGATTTTAATTTAAGTATTTAAAATGACAGTCTGCCTGTTTTCAAATATTAATTTCAGTTGGAGACAAATCTAGTACTTTGAATAATATGTATGTTATTTACTGTCTCTAAGAATTAATATATTGAATTCTAGTTTCTAAATTTTTATTGCAAGAATCTCCTTACCTGTAACTCCATTTGCACACGTATGACACCATGTTCTGTAAGAAGCCTGAAATGAAATTATTACTGTAGTTCTCTCTAATACAGTAATTATTACTGTATTATATATATATAGAGAGAAAAGTAGAAACAAACTGTACCCATAAAACTTCATTGTACTTACTTTTGTAAAACGTCACTGCTTTTTATTGTGAACTTATAAATCTGATTATTGTAACGAATAAGTTTAGTGCATTCCTTTTCTTTACCAGGTAGGATGCATAAATGACAGTCATTGCTACTAGGAACCATCCCCAAATTTCTCTAAAGGTTCAATAAAATGCTTAAATTTGTTAATGTTTCTTTTTTTTCCCCTGTTGTATTCAATATTCTGAACGCGTTTCAGAATTTACCTTCTTCGCATATATATATATATGTCTTCAAAACTGACAAATGTACATATTTAATTTTCGAAGCAACCTTTCCCTTTCAAATGTATACAAAACTCTCACTTTAAGAGGTCTCTTGAATATTTTCGTTATTTTATGTTTGTACATACGTTAACTTCTCTTAGCGATAAAATGTAATCCTATTCATATTAATCGTCTGCGCGTATCAAGATATCGTTTTATATTTTCGATTGCGAGTGCTCGCTCTCTAGCAGCAAATTATTGAAAATAAAAATATTTTGGGTCCTTTGGATAGGCATCGAGCACTTAGCTTAATTTGTGTTGTTAAACATAAATAGAATCAAAGCTGTATGTAAGTAAAGCGTCGACACTTCAATGGGAGAAATTGCGCTTCGAAACGACCGCAGCGCTCGTAGCGGTGGCGATGTGGAAACACAATCAGTAAAACTGCACATGCTCCTTTTCTTTTCAGTCATTGGTTGTTTTGATTTGGTTGTTTGTTTGATTCTACCGAAATCTTGTTAGCATCTAACATGCTTTGGTTGTGTTATTTATAACTTATTAATTTTGTACTTTTTAATTACAAAAGGCTCTTTTCAGAGCCAATTTTTTTTTTTTTTTAAAATTTTCTCTAATGGCGTATCGATACTGCGGATTAAGGATTGCAAGAGTAAGATTTCGTCGAAATCTGATGGAATACATTTCTACACGTTTCCTTGAGACGATGCGTAGTTAAGGAAGTAATAAAGAAGAGTTTTAGGATATGTATTGTTGAAATTAAAGGTAAAAAAAAAATCTGATAATTAAAAGAATTATTCCCCTATATTTTATATTAACGCAGGTACAAGTTTTAAATATTATTTTAAAAAATCTTTTTTTTTTTTTATTCCCTTTCAGAAATATTCAGAGAAAGTTATGTACTATTTAATGTATTTCACTATTAAAATAAAAAGAGCGCTAATTTGAAATGTACCGAATTGAGCCTTAATTACAAATTGACTTAAGATTTTTTTTCATTTAAAAGATGCCTCAGAAGATAAAAAAAGTCATGTCATATTTGAGAAAGTATTTTAGGTAGAAGCTCTGTAAGTGGAGAAGAAGGAATGCATAATTTTAATGTTAATAACAATAAACTTTGCTTTAAAATGTATTATTTTCATATACTTTCTTGAAGATTTCAGATTTTAAATTACGTCCAAAGGGGCGCTTTTTTTACCGTTTTGTTTGCTACCTACCTTTATTTATTAAATATCATGTTCTTCGCACTTAAACCATAAAATTCAGTTCAAGAGCGATATCGCAAAATAATTTTAAATGGAGCACATCTTTAGAATTTCCGATACACTGTCTCACGCGCTGGAGATAAAAGTGTTTTTTCTGTATGACGTTGCTACTGCTCGCTTTGAAATCTCGAGTTTGTTCATAAAAAATTCGTTAAAGTTTTACAAAACATGAAATCGATAATAAAACAAATTCCAAATTTCAAATGTGGGCTTCCAGATGCCCATATTCGCAATAGGAGTACGTCATTCAAAATTTGATGACTCTAGTTACCGTTGTTTTATCACAATGCGAGAAACAATTTTTATCACAAACATACATACATACATACATTTATGCAGATTCTTCATTATTTAATTTCTTTCAATATAATACAGGGCGATAATATTTGGTGGCAACAATTTGGAAAGTGAAACAGGCATTTATAGTGAACCGACGCAAAACGAAAACAATAGTCCTTCAGGGACAAAACCCCATTGGACTTTAAAAAAAAAAAATCTGAAATGTTTCAGTATTTTAAATTACGTCTAAAGGGGCGTTTTTTTTTCTTTTTTTATTTGGTGTGTGTGTGTTACCTTCTTTAAATATAATACAGGGCTGCAATATTTGGTGGCAGCAGTTTAAAAAGTGAACCGACATTTAATGTTTCCGAAGCAAAATCGCGAAACGAAAGAAAAGAATAATCCTTCAGGGACAAAGCCCCTTTGGATTAAAAAAGTATTATTATTTCTCTGTAAATTTAAATGTAAAATAATTTGTTGATACATCATGCACATTATTGTGAAATGATTTTCTTTTAAGAATTCTGATCATGATATCTTTTTTTTTTTTTTAAATTTGTGTCGTACCTAAGGAAATTTATGTCTTCCTGAGAGCAGAAAAGTCGCAAAAAAAGAATTTATTTAACTTGCAAACTGATCATTTTAATATATTGATAAAGAAATTAATTATACAAGAAAAAATATATCGTGAAAATGTTATAGATTTATGAAGAATGGTTTCTGAGGAAAATTCATTTTTGTATTTTATGTTTATTAAAACGTACCTGGTGCGTACTCCAGATTGTCACTGATATTTGTGTTTCTTAATTTTATCAATATACTTCTTCCTTTCAAGCTTTTTTTTCCTCTCCTTTTTAGCCCAAAGGGCGTTAGCCCAGAAGGGCTATTAATTTCGTTTTGGCATTTTGCGTTGCTTCACTTTTCAGATTGTTGCCACCAAATGTTAGAGCCCTGTATTATACTTAAAAAAGTTAAATAATGAAAAATCTGCATAAATGTGTGTATGTTTCTGGCATTTTGATAAAACAACAGTTTTAAGAGCGATTAAATTTTGAATAACGTACCTTTTTCACACGAATATGACATCTGGAAGTCGGAATTTGAAATTAGTTTTATTATCTATTTCACATTTTGTAAACCTTTAACGAATTTTTGATTAGCAAACTCAGCGATTTCAAACACTGTACGAAAAAAAAAAAATTATCTGCAGCCGTCGAGACTGTGTATTGGAAATTATAAATATATGCTCATTTTTAAAATTATTTTGCGATACTGCTGTTGAACTGAATTTTATGGTTTAAGTGCGAAGAACATATGATATTTAATAAATAAAGATAACACACTAAACGTTCAAAAAACGCCCCTTTGGGCGTAATGTATAAAATTGAAAGCTTTCAGAATCTTATTTCTTTTTTAATATTTGGTTTATCTATTTTGATATTTTAAGCTGGCATATCTCGCACTCCATATTTTTGGTTTATCGATTCGTTTTATAGCAGTTGCTATGAATCGCTGAGTTCTTTGTTCGAATTTCAAGCTTTATGATAATTCTTTGATTTGAAACATAGCAATACCACGTACTCTAGAAGATAAAATTTTATATGAACAAAAGTTTTTCTCTTTGAACAGGAAGTCAGATCACTGTTATTTGCCCTCTTCTTTGACTGTTTGTATTTCCATGTAAACATTTGCGCAACTGTTCTGGATGTGATAATTCCTCAAGAATTTTTAACCACTGCAACTAGAAATTTGCTTTTGTAGTGATAAATTTTATTTAATAATTTAGTGTTTCTACAACCACACCTTGTGTACTCGTTGGACACCAACTGACAAATTGAAGTTGGAATCCAGATTTGATATCGCATACAAAAAGCAATTTTATCTGTTCTAATTCTCATAGAGATAAATGCAAGATATTTTTAGAAAGGTAATGAAGTAAAGTCTTTAAAGATTTAATAATCTCAAATTCCCTTTTTCTTTCTTTTCTTAGATTTTCTTTCTCTCCCCCTTCCTTTTAGAGGAAATCATATCGCGGATTTGCCATGTGCTTTGGTTTTTGGTATTTCCATGTTAACATATGCGCAGCGAGTCTGGATGTGATAAATCCTCTAAAGTGGTTCACAAAGCCACTGCAGCTGAAAATTTACTTATGACCAGCATAACGAACTCCTCATGTTACCCGATAATGCAAATGTGTAATTTCATAATGCATTTCATTTCTATTCTTTTAAATAAGCGGCATTTTGGTGCATGTAAAAATTTAATTTTTGCGGTTTTTTAAGCTATCATTTTTACATCCGGCGTATTACACCCACCCGTAATTTCGGTCCTATCTCTTTGTATTAAAAGTGCGCGTTATACGCCAGAATATACGGTGATTAATCATACAGATTGCTAGTCACGTTACACATTGTCACATGGAAAACTCAAAACGTTCAGAAATAAGGATTTCAAATACTTAGTGTAAACTCGAAGCAGAAAATCAGCTCTAGACAAAGCAAAGAAGGAAATAATAATAAAAAAAGAAAGAATAATAACCTAAGAATAGCTAATAATAATAAATTGCGCTAAATTCAGCGGTAAACACTGAATATTCTCTCCTTGTAGCTCTAACGCGGGAACATGCAGTGTGTCTGTTCTTTGGTAGTATTGTGGTAAAAAGGAGAGGAAGGGGAAGAGTTCGTTTGGCCACTGTTTCGTCATCCTATGCGCTAATTCATCCTACTGGTTGACGGGCAGAAAGAAACAGAACTTAGCAGCGGTCATCTGGTTTCATTTTGAATTTTTGAAATTAAAGTCGTTGACTGAGTGCTAAACTGCAAATTAAAACCCTCTAAACCGGCAAAGCTAACCGGCCTAGAATATTATTTGTGATATTTGTACGAAAGTATATACACGTGCATATTAAAATATGTCAAAGAAATTAAGGCAATATATTAAAAGTACATAAATCCAGGTATAAAATGCCAGGAAAAGTTTTACATTAAATCAAGAAAATAAATTTTTCTGGTAGTAGTTTTGGGAGATTTGTGCTTTCTTAGCGAAAACCCTGGACGGTCAGAAGATTAAACGCAGTTAATAACGATTTTAATATATGAATAAGTTAAAAAACAATCATTTTCTTTTTTCCTAGTTTTAAATTTTTAGGCAAGCCTCCCCTATTTTGTATATTTGTGACGCTGACGGATAAATTGGGAGCTGAATACAGATTTGATACCGCATGTAAAAAGCAATTTTGATTCTTCTAACTTTCATAGAGATAAAAGTAAGTTATTCTTTAAAAAGGTAGTACAGCCTTCAAGAATGTAATAATCTCAAATTCACTTTTTGTTTTTTTTTTTCATTTTTTTAAGCTTTTGAGTTTTTTAATGCTCTTAAGATAATTAAAACACTGATCTTTTCTGATGCTTCGTTCTGTTCAATAGCTCCCGTGACTTCAATCAGTGATAAAACTCACCAAAGTAAACAAAATAACTGAATCCATGTGAAATTAATATAGCTTATAAGGTATTTTTCTGTCCGTCTTAGCATGCCTTCTTGGTGTAGTGGTCAGCACGCTCGGCGCGTATTCGAGAGGTCTGTGGTTCGAGTCCCGGCGAGGGCATTGCTCGTTTGTCTCTTCTCCTGCTTCAAATATTTCAAAATCCCTCCTGCTTCCTCCTCCTTCCCTCCTGCTTCAAAATATTGCTATGTCATAACTCTACATTGGCACGCTAACTAAAAAAGGCGGTGGATGATAATTCTCCACCACCAGGAATTGGCGAGTGGGTCTCCTCATCCCCAGTCGCCCTTTAAAAGGGGGTATATAAGGTATTTCTCCCTCCTTTGTGGTGTAATGGCCAGCACACTTAGCGCGTATTCGAGAAGTACTTGGCTCGAATCCTGGCGAGGGCATTGCTCATTTTTCATCGCTCCTACTTCTAAATAACCTAATATCTCTACAAGCTTAATCTTTGCTATTTTGTGCTGCAGAAATTCAACAATTCTTGTAGAAGCATCATCGAAAACCTTAAAAGCGTGATCCTTATTTTTACTGTAGAAGGTCAACAGTTTTTTGGGCTCATTGTTGCAAACCTTAAAGATTTGATCCTGAATCTTATTTCGGGCCCATTTCGCAAGTACTGTAGGTAAATAGATACTTGAATTTATTCTTCTGCAAGTGTACTTTGTGGCTTTAGTTTCATAGGTAAAATCTTGGCCACTTTTAAAACCAAAGGATGGATGCCACCATTGTTTCACCTTTGTCTTTTTTTATTTCCTTTGGCAATGTTTCATTAACGAAGCATTTGACTAAGAACTGTTACTCAATCAAAGGTTTCACATTTCCTCATCTGTAAAGGTTTCTGAAAGGCTTTGACTATATAATTCACTTTTAATTATCTGTGGAAGTTCATTAAAGATTTTAATATTATTACATTTTTGTAACTTAAATTCATTCCAGTCTATATGCCGCTCTCTGCTAATTAGTGGGATGCGCATGAATACAGAATATCGCTTTTTGAAACCAAGGCGATTAAGAACGGAATTGACATTTCCCAATCTGATCTTCAGACTTTTGATATGCATTTAAGTGGTACGACAGTCTTCAATCACAAGGTTTTCCAAGCAGTGAATTTTTTTGCTATGTCTGAAGTGAATAACTAGCCTTTTTACTTCCTTGAACGAAGTAGAGAGGAAGTATTGTAAACGCAAAAAATTTCGAGTACCATTTTTCATATAAAATATCTATTTCGATCGCTATCGAATGCAATTTAACGGTGTTTTTGAGTGACATCCGTACGTAATGACAGAATAAGAGACTCTTTTTTCCCCCAAATAATTATAAAACTGATTTAAAATGGATTCTGAAGAGTTTTTTTCTTGACGTTTGTGCGTACGTACGTATGTATGTATATACCTCGTATAACTCAAAAACGAGTAGCCTCAGAACTTTGAAATTTTGTACATAGGGCTGCTAGTGACTGAGCACCGTCTATCGAGAGGCCAGGACATGTGGGATGTTTGTAGCTATAGCATTCTAAACAAAACTACCAATAAAAATCGGAGGTCCTAGCAAAATGGCAGAAAAGTCTTTCTATTATGCGCAAAAATGAAGCTAATCAAATACTTCAGCAGAAATTGCTGTTTCGTAGACTGTGCAGAGAGATTGACGAGTGTTTTATTGTAAGAGTTGCAGATAGAAGTGAGGTTCAGAATTCAGCAAGAACGACTGTCACAACTTTGGCGGAACGTCCACGAACTTTCACGGTCGAAGGGCTAATACGTGAGTATCAAAAACTGAAATCTCACTTGTTCAGCCAATGGTTTGTGTCATCGAATGGCTGTCAGATTTTATTATTTGTTGCATAATTTAGCTATTTAGCAGAATATCTTAATTTTTTTGGCGTAATGTCTTAATTTTTTTTATTATTAAGCATAATATTTATATAAATTTTTTTATACAAATATGAGTTGAGCATATTAGGCAATACACTGTTGCATAAAATATATAGTAATAATAAATACATTTTGAAAGAGAAACAATGTATGAAAAGTAAGTAATGTATCTTGCAATTGTTTGTTTTATATGTAACGGACAACAGAGCTTTGATTGATCTTTTCCCACACTTTTTTACATGCATCTTTAATAAATACTGGCATTCGATACATCTTTAATAACTATTGGCACTCAGATGCAATAAAGAGAGAAGAAAATATGTCATAGACAAATATCAATCGATTTTAATTTCAGATAATCTAAAAAATATGCTGTGAATCTGTCTGGAAGGGGTTTTTTTTTATGTAAAGGGTCGAAACGTTAGAGACATGAATATTTAACAAATACGTGCGATATCTCAGCGGAACCTATCGTAAGGGATTGATAATTTTGAAGTGGTAGATTACTCATATTGCAGATCAAGATGTTATCAGCACTTAGAAGTTATCTTCTTTTCTTTTTATCAGTTTCTTTTATTATTATTGTTGTTTAATAATTTCACGGTTATTATTACGATCGACAGAAATGTGCCTATTACTTTCTAAGACGTTTGTGTGCTCTTCACTCTCTTATTTTATTGGAGTCTGTTCTTGTATTAGACAGAATTTTTTTTAACTTCCATACGAATAGCATGAACGAGGGCATTTAGAAAGACTTTTAAAAGCTTTAGGTTTTAAAGCGATGGAAATAAGATTTATTTTGATACTTCTGTGCTCTGGTCTTATAAAATGCTATGCTTTTTATACAGATGCAATACTACACAAAGAGAATAGATGCGAATTTTATTTTAAAGATGGCAATTTTGAAGAATTTAGTTTTTATTTAACAAGAAATTTTGCGAAAACATTGAGCGGATGTTTGAATTTGTTACCTCATCCCACTGTCTTTGTTATGTTTCAGAACTATAACTTACCAGCATTTCCAGATGGTTCGTTTACAAATTTGGAATATCTGGATAAATTTCACCTGAAGGTTGCAGGTGGCTCGAAGATTCAGTTGCTTTCGGCCCAAATCCCTGGATATTCAGTATTTGAAAATTTAACAGCTAAATCCATAATTTTCGATATAAATGATGTACCAATATTAGTTGGATGGAAATGGAATGTATTGGAGAACTTAAATCCTAGTCGTCATGAGGGAATGCAGTTCAATGCAGTCCGTTCGAAACTTTTATATCTGCATTCTGATTTTCGTAAAATAGCGAAAAATAATTTGATCGCAATTCGTATTTTAAAATGCCAACTTAAGTGGATTGGTGAAGGTGCTTTTGCTACATTTTCTAGTCTCAGAACTTTGGAACTGCGAGACAATTTAATTGAATCTATTGATAGGTCCCACTTGCCTATAAGTGCTGCTAATTTGCGCGTTTTGGATCTTGGGTAAGTGTATTATTTTCATTTCAAATGTCAGCATCTATTAAATAGTTAAAAAATAATGTATATACATTATTTTTTAAGTATCAGATTGTTTTAGAAATTCTTGAAAAGGAATATTCTTTCGGTAAATTCTGCTTGTAAATCCATCTGTTGTTTCATACTGATATTTTGAATAATTTACATATACACGCATTTATGTATATTATAAAAGAAACGAGGGAAATGAAACTCTAAATAAATTCCATGAATTGTGCACCAAATGTTGCTATAAATCAGGTAATAAAGCAAATAAATTGTAAGAAAAACTTTATGTTCTTCCTAGTCAGCAAACCTAGAGGGCAAAAAGATAATATTTCATGGCTGATAATCAAATGTCGTCGATCTACAAGCGGAGAGTTTCATTTTGCTATAACTTTAATGTATTCAACTACTTCTACTTTATACAAGTCGTAAACATACATTAGTTACTCGCATAGAAGCATCTAATAATAATCTGATAACATAGTTCATATAAGAATAAACATTAAAATTCCAAAATGACGACGACGCTAAAAAATAGTACTGCCACTGCAGGACAATGAATAAATGTAAATTAACTATGACTGTCATGAAAGTAAACATATAACCCACCTTATCAGCATCAGTCCTGATACATGAGAAGTTTGGTTGTAGGCTTCTTGAAGGCATTAGTTTTAATTATAATTATGGCTACGCGAAATAATCCGTCTTTGCCAGGATAGATGACGATGACACGCCCTATAGGCCAAGTTAAAGGTGGACATCCACTTCGATGACAAGAACAATATGTCGATCTTCAAGTTGAGTTTGGTTTTCTGCCACTTGCATCGCTGTTGAAAAGAAACCAGGCATTCGTTTCTCCAGCGATTCTAGAACTCATGTCGAAAATTCTGAATGAATTCCCACCCAGAACTCCTTGTGCGAGCAGCTAGATATGTGTCTGGAACGGAAGTCAAAGTATTATCTGCCTTTTAACTGCTGACGAATTCCCAATCTCATCGAGGCCTCAAAATGTTTGATGGCGGATAATCAAATGGCGCCGAAATACGAGTGCGAAGTTTCATTTTGCTAAAACTTTAATGAATTCAACTACTTCTACTTTATACAAATCACAAATCGTAAACATACAAAAGTTAAAATATTCATGTAGAAACATCTAATAATAATCCGACAGCATAGTTCAAATAAAAATAACTATTAAAACAGTTACAGGTCAGCTAGGCTCTAGCGACCGAATTCCGAAGTGACGACTACGCTAAAAAATCGCGTTGCCAACGGAGGACAGTGAATAAATGGAACTTAATTACGAGAGGGGTGAATTTAAACAGGTAAGACGAAAAAATCATTTAAATAATAAAAATTGCAATCAATGCAAAAAAAAAAAAAAAAAAAAAAAAAAAAAAAAAAAAAGAGAATAGAAGATTGTATAAAACTGTAGCTATTCCTTTAGGTAGCAGATCACAGTTCAACATGACAACTGCTGTTCTGAATTTGTTTTTGGAAAGATTTAAAAAATGATTTGAAGAATATTTTGTAACATTTCTAAGGCCAATAATTAAAAATAAAAAACCGAAGTTCACTCTAGAAATAAATCTGCTTCAGAGCAGGTAGAATAAACAAAACCAATATGCAGTTACAAAATCTGTAATGAATAAATAAAAAGCTGTATGAATGATAACCAGAAATAGGCAGATAATATAGGAACCCAAAATTATGTTTCACAGAAAAAATATATACTTCTTAAAATAGATACAAAAAATAAATTAAAAATTTTAAAAATTGGCAAAACATATCGCGTCAACATTGCCACAGTTGAGAAAAGGCAGTAGTTCGCAAAGTCAACAGTTTCAGTGATATCAGGCACACAAAGTACACTGGTGAAATAAATTAAGAAAATTTGCATATTTGATCTACGATTTTCAGAACTAATGGACAAATTTTTAATAAAATTTGGTGTGAACATAGGTTGATATAATACAAACAAAATAAACATTCAACAGTTATAATAGACACACATGTTCGTGTGTAACACTCGTGGGAGTCTGAATGTCTGAAACAGCGGTTGCAGAAGACACAAAACAAAATGGGTAAACAGGGGGTATGGTCCCCTCTTACAGCCATACAGGCCTCGCAACGTGATGTCATACTGGAAATTATCAGTGCCTGTGGCAATGGGTCCCACTTATTCAGCAACGCTGTTTTCAGCTCATGGATGGTTCTCGGAGGGTGATTGCGAGTTGCAATTGCCTTCCCCAGAGCGTTCCAGACATGCTTTATCGGACTGAGGTCTGGAGACTTTGCTGGCCAATCCATCCGGCGAATATCCTCAGTCTCGAGAAATTCTTCAACCAGAAGAGCTTTATGTGGCCTCGTGTTACCGTCCTGTAAGATGAACTCGGCTCCCACCGCAGCCCGGACAATGCGAACATAGGGCTCCAAGGCCTCATTCCTATACCTCACACAAGCCACAGAGCCTCTGTCAAAGACGTGGAGAGGTGTGCGGCCATCCAACATGATGCCTGCCCAGACCATTACACCGCCACCGCCCTAATTGTTGCCATTGGAGGGTAGGTAGCGGGTCCCTGGCTCTCTTCATATGAAAGTATGGCGAGAATTGGTGTTTAGGCTGAAACGGGACTCGTCTGCGAACAGAACGGTAGCCCATTGCTCCTTACTCCAATCACTATGCTTCCTGCACCATGCTAACCGGACTCTCCTGCTCGTAAACGTTAGCGGGTCGCAAACAGCCAGTCTTCTAGCAAACAACCCTCTCTCATTCCGTCTTTTGGAAACAGTCACCCTTGTTACACAGGTTCTTGTGGCTGCATACAAGTCCCGAGAGATTTAAGAAAATGTAGCCCCTCTGTTAAGTCTCGCTAAAATAGACAAATAGCGATCTTCTCTAGAATTTACGATATAAATTATAGTGGTGGCTAACAAGCTAACAGAAAGAACACAAATCAAAAGTGAAACATAAACAATATAAAAACGAAATCAACAGCCAAAGATAAAAAAAACATCTGAAAGGGTTAACCTTCGTCCAAAACAGTCGGAAGTTTCGAATGCTACCTATGGGGGAAAGAATGCTAATATGAATATGTTGTTCTGCTCTGGCTGAAATATAAGTTATGGTGGCTCTCCAAACAACGAAATTTTTTTTTCAAAGCGGATATTAATTTTGTTCTACTTGTTGATATATTGACTTCCTTACAATTTAGCATTTAACAATATTGCATGTATCATTTGCAAGTTAAATCAAACCTTTCATTTTAAACATGCGTGCACATATTTAATATTTAAAAACAAGGACGAAAATAAAGAATTGATCGCTGAACGTGATGTCCCATTTCAGCCTTTCCGACTTCAGGCTTTGTGCTATGTTATAAGTGTTTGAATATGAAGTTTAAATGGCGCAGTATCGTATGACATCATTTTATGTAGATTTTTCATAGTGCGTCATAATCATGTCATAATCGCATTTCCGCTTAGCTTGGGTCCTGAGTAAAACGGCTGAGATGGGAACCGTTCTTGTCTAGCCCATAAGTGTGATGCTGTAATGGGACAATTTTCAAAAACGCATATCTGGGAAAGTCTAAAATGGAATATAACTCATTGAAGAGGCAAAAACGAAAAGAGACAACGGGCGTTTCATAAGGCTTTTCTTTTCTTTTTTAAGCAAAAACCGATTGGCTCATATTTCTGAGGATCTTTTCCGAGGATTACCTGTTGCTGAAGTCTACCTAGATGGTAATAACATTTTGGCAATCGAAATTGAAAGACTTCGGAAATTGAATAAAATATCAGTGTCTATCATAATGAGTGAGTATTACGTTTTGCCTACAATATGTATATAAACATGGGCTAAATTAAATTTTAAGTATAAACCATGAATATTATGAAATTTAAGCTACATTCACTGAAAAGTATATTCACATATTTCAGAAAGCTTAAGTAAAAGGAACAATGCTTTTACTTGAGCAAATAAAATATTATGTAAATAATGTGCTATAATCATGTTTTCTTAACACATCCTTAGAGTGGTAATCATATTTTCTTGAAACATCGTTACAGTGCATTACTTATTACATTATTTATTATAAAATTACTTATTACATTTACTTACTAGATTATTTATTATTACTTATTGCATTACTTACTAGATTATTTATTATTACTTATAACATTACTTATTGTTATTTATTTCGTTACTTATTATTGGATTACTTAATGGTACGTTATCTTTTGAATGATTGAACTGCAGTTTCAGTTTTAAATGAAAATAAAAAAGTAGCCTTTCAGACTACAGCAATATCATCAGTTGTGTTTTTCAGTAACAATATGCAGAATTCATATTTTTATACGATCCCTATCTATCTTTTATACCATTGGTCTTCAAACTGTGTTCTGCGGAACCGAAGAGTTCCACAGGTCAGAATAAAAATTCGACATTTGGCATATGTCAGACAAAATGATGTGCAATGCACTGAAAAACCTAACAATTTTTAATGGAAAACGGACTGCATTTTAGACAATAAATTATATAATGGAGCATCCTTTTCTATTGAAGAAAAGCGTAAGGAAATATTTCTCAGAACAGAAATATAAGTTTGACTGAATAAAAGATTCTTCCGAATTCTGCGATAGAATGCTTGCTGTTAAAGCTTACGGAGCAACTTATTTACATATCAACAGATTCAACGTTAAAATGCAAATTTGAGGAAAGGCAGGTCCTAAATTTTTGGTTGCAAATTCATGCAGAATACCTAGAAGTTTCTCATCCAGCTATAAACTTTTTAATGCCATTCGGAACAACGCATTTAAGTAAAAATTCTTTCTCAGTGTATGTGGCAACAAAAACAAATTACAGAAACAAATAAAATGCAGAATATTAAATGCGATTGCAGACAACATAATCAGAACAAGGCATCGGCATTTTATATAAAAAAATGCAAACACAAGCTAGTCATTAAATATAATGCAAGTGTAGCTGACATCTGGGACACGACTTAATGCTATTACAATAATATGTAACTTACATTAATATTATATTAAACATTTTAGATAAGAAATACAATAATTTTCCGAATTCTCATTACGTAAAGTACCTATACCATATTGATCTACCTTAAATATTATTTTAAGACATATTTTTTGAAGGGTAGAATGGAGTTCCCCGAAAAAACCTTATAGTTGTAAGGGTTCCGTGAGTTGACAAAGTTTGAAAGCTATTGATATTTACGGACAAATCCTAGAAGATCCATGTTTTCTTCACCGCATTTAAGGTACATTTTTCGAAGGGTAGGATGGAGTTTTCCGAAAAAGAACCTTATAGTTTTAAAGGCTCTTTGAACTGGCAAAGTTTGAAGACCATTCTTTTATACGATCTTCTCTCTATCTATCTGTTACCTGCACGCAGAACGTTTTAATTGTAACTCTTAATTAACTGGAAGATAAGGTTTTATAACATGCAAAATTGGTTCTGAAAAAACGTTATCAATATTATATAATAAATTACCTTTTCCTGATAAAAACAAACAAAGATTTTCAGTTTTAGAGACCCCGAAAACTTAGTTTCGTTACTCAAAATTTTGATTTTTGGCATTTAAAAAAATAAATATGAATATATAAGTTATGATCCTATCTTCATGTTTCTCTTATGTAAAACGGAAAATTTATAGCATCGTTTATAATGCACAGCAGCTGTCTTTAGTCCTCAGTCTCCTATTGCAAACTTTAATTAAGAAAACATCAGATAATTCTGATCATAAAACAGGGTTTTTTTTTAAACTAAACCTTCCGATTTTGCTTTGAAAAACATTTTTCTCATTCAACTCCCTCCCGTACGAAGTCCGTGAGAAAATTTAAATGTAATATTTTTACTAAAATTGTTCACGGGCACAAATAAAATTCTACTCTATTTGATTCATTTTAAATTACAGATTTAAAACTTTATCTCGGCAAATTTTTTTTTTTCAGTTTGCGGCCAGGAATAATTCACTTGAAGGAATTTTTAATTTATAGTAACCTACTTACATTTTTTTTCATTGACGCATGAGGGGAAAAAAGGTCCATCGTTCATGCTTTCAAATAATTTTAACAAAGTGCGTAAACCACGTTTTCGTTATTATCGCTTATACGCCAAAATTCAAAACGCGCCAAAATGCAAATTCACGTATATCTTAGGAAATTTTGAAGAGAAACTTTTTCTGCAGACATGCTTAGAAATACATCTACATTAAGATGATGTTAAAAATTTTATAGGTTTAATACAAAAAATTTATAAAAATATTTTAAAATACAAATTTTTAAAATAAATAATAAAAATGTGCGAATTATATTTGGATTAAGCCTAAATTTTTAATTCTGGAAGAAAGAATCAAGTAAATTTAATAAAAAAACAGATATTAATAAACATCTATCAAATTCAATTAAGATTGAGGAGCTAAAATTTTTTGAGCTAATTTTTAAAGTACTCGTGCGATTTTTGCAAAACTTGGCAGGTTGACATAATTTGAGTCGTAGAATCGAAATATGGAAAAAAATTGAAAAAAAATTGAGAAAAAGCCCGATTTTGTGTCAAAAATACCTACATTAAAAGGATGCTATATATAGTATATACTTAATACATTTCCTAAGTCGTGCTTTCGAGACCTCAAAAACGGAAGATGAATTTCGTCAATCGGCCCAGTAGAACGGACCATATACAACTGTTCCATTTTTTTTCCCTCAGTGTACATTTCCTTTTGTACATTTTATTGGATAGTATACGAACTGTTCGAAATTTAATTGAAACTCTCCCTTCTTATCGGTGGCGTTGCATTTGCAGTCAGGATGGGGACATTGACGTTAATTATGATCTAATCAGAAGACCCTCTTCTTAGTGCCAACTTCCGCACAACGAAGAAAAATAGCCCCACGTTATATACGGAGGCTAAAACAAAACAAAGGATACCCACGAACTGCGCGATTTTGGATTTTGCTTTTCGTCGCAAGAAGATGGGTGCTCCAAAAAGTCATTTATCCATGTTATTGGAATATTTCATTGAGACCTTCAACTCTCTATTTTCATTTATCAGATGTTGTAAAAATTGTGCATACAAAACAAATATTAAATTAAAAATCTGGTATGTGCTAAAGTAAAAAGGAATTTCTTTTATAATTAAATTACAGTTTTATAATGCTTAAAAGACTAATGAGCCAAATTTTATTTATTCTCCACAGAAATTCAAAAATTTCCAAGTAGTAGAATATATATATATTAGTTTCGACCTACATAAAACCTACAGATAAATGACATACAAAAAACTGATTATATATATATATACACACACAGGGAGGTTATAAAGAAACTTTGCCAACATCTGCACGTCTAGCGTCCGTTTCGGTTAACCGATCCAGATGAGATTGCAAATATAGTTATTCGGAGATATGCGCTCGAGATTCGGTGAATAGCAACACAGGGGCACTCACGGTTACGGTTATAGTTACAGAAACTCCCAAACGTCGAATGGCAACGCCAACTTCTTTCGGTCGCAAAATGTTCAGCGCATGCGAAAACCCTAAATAGCGTTGGTACGGTACAAGTATGTCCAAAAACTGGAGTGTTATGAATACACAAAAAAGGGTTTTGAAAACCGGCCAACGAAACACGATCTGGGCGCACGCAGAAAATTTGCATATGATATAGACAAGACACTGATCACTGATGACAACACATATCGGACAAAAGGATATCTTTATTTAGATGAAACATTTTCCACATGGGTGCCATCACAGGCAAGTATGCATTGCATCGGGAGACGGTGGACAATATCCCTGGACGCAACATGGCGTGAGGGATGTTTGCAATCTCACGCTGTACAGAATCCTTTAAATCCGACAAAGTTTGCGGATTGCGCAGGTAAACTCTGGATTTAAGATATCTCCAAACCCAGAAATCCATTGGCGTCAGATCGGGGGATCGCGGAGGCTACGGAAAAGGATAATGGTGTGAAATGATGCGATCACCAAAATGCTGTTCCAGGACCCTTTAGCAAACCTCGCTATAGGTGGAGATGCACCATCTTGCATCCAAACGATATCATTGAGTGCATTCCGCCTACGCAATTCCAGTAGTAGCGTTCATCCCATTTTGATAATTCAGTTTTATCAATTTACCGCGAACTCTCCGAGGAAGAGTAATTTCGTCGCCATGTGCGAGTTCCCGAATGACGACTTCGCGTACCCGCCTGGCTTTATCCGTTTCTTACGCTGAATATCTGGCGATCGGAGTTCTGTGATTGGTGTCTTGCATTTGTTATATGGAAATTTTCTGCGTGTTCCCAGATCGTGTTTCGTTGGCCGGTTTTCAGAACGCTTTTTTGTGTATTCATAAGACATCCGTTTTTGGAAATATCGGTACCGTTCCAATACTGTGTAGGGTTTTCGCATGCGGTGAACATTTCGCGAGCGGAAAAAGTTGGCATTGCCATTCGATATTTTCGAGTTCTGTAACTATAAATGCCGTAAATGTGAGCCCCCCTGTGTTGCCATTCACAGACTCTCGACCGCATACCTCCATAACTATATTCGCAATCTCATCTCGATCGGTTAACCAGAACGGACGCTAGAAGTGCAGATGTTGGCAAAGTTTCTTTATGACCTCCCTGTATACTATATAAACACACACACACATATAATAAGTTTTTTGATTATGCATATATATACCTATATATATATATATCAATTTATAAAATATCGGATTTGCAGCGCACCTGAAATCAGTTTTCTTGTCTAAACATTAACAAATCTTCTTAGATAGTGTACAATAGTTTGAACTTTCAAAGTTACCATTTTAGGCAGTGGCGGCTCGTAATAAGCACTGTGGAACTGCAGCACCCCCTGTTTCCACTTGTTATTATTTTTAATATTTAATATAATGAGCCCTTTTTTCTTTAATTCTTTCTTTATACTTCTACAATATATAATCCTTAAACTTAATGTCAGTAGCCATCCTCCAGTTTATGAAAAAGGTGCGAAAGTTTTTGTATGTAACTGCGCTTCACAAGGCTGTTCTGCGCAAGCGCGCACAGAGCAGCACTCGAGCCAGGGAGATGAAACAGCACTGTGGCTCTTGCAATGCCGAAATTCTGGAAACGTGATTATTTCTTGTTCCGCGCGTGTGGTATTTGGCTGTTCTGCTATTGCGCTCTTAGGAAGCCGCGTACGAGGCTGAGAGGGAGAGAGCACTGTCGCTTTTGCAGTGCCGAATCTGGAGTGTCGTTGGGAGCTGGTTCTTTTTTTTACTCCGCGTGTGCTGTGTTTAAAAATCATACACCATATTCTTGGTTAGATTATTTTTCAGCTATTCTATTTGATTCATTTTTTTCGGTTATTTTATTTTACAGAAAACTTTAACCATGTCCTTGCATCCTCAAGTAGTAAATTCTGTGACTGTAAGTGAACTTCAAGAGCTTTCGTTTTCATGCGCTTGCAATGCTTTCAATATAGAAAAATTTCCTGAGTTGTCATCTAGAGATCAAGGAGAAAATTATTGATCTCTTCGCGCAAATTAAAACAAGAAGAATGGATTTCATTTTTAAATGAATAGGTAAAGCTTGAACTGTAACAATTTAAGTTAAAGTAATTAAGAAATATTTAATATTTCTTTTGTAAAATTTCATCGAAGCTTCAAAATAAATTTTCTTTTTATACATGTTTGTTTCCCTTTACACAGGTTTAAAACAAAGGTTAAATTTTTTGGAACAACACCCCCACTAATTTTAGCTACGAGCCGCCATTGATTTTAGGTAAATAGTTCTAATTTAATTAAAAAATTCTCTTGATTAAATCTAAAAATTAGGTTTTTCAAGCGATTCTAAATTCTCACCAATATAATAGATGCCTTGTTAAGCATTCCATTTTTGATAATTGAAGTTATTTTAAAGTTATGTAATTTTCTTACAAATTTCATATTTTAATAGTAGAAACTTTAAATATTTATTTATTCTGTTTCCAATTACTATAACCGTATTTCACTCTTCTCTTCTTTTGACTTTCGTTCATATCTTGGAATTTCATTTTAAGTACGCATTCGAACCTGGCCCTTTTTTAGCCTTTACATTTGACAATCAAATTTTTCGATAAAAAATTTGAGCTTTATATTGTAATTAGCACAGCATTTTATTATATTTATTATTGTCTTATTATTTTACCAATTTTATAAATATTTCTTTCGATTGTAATTAGTCCAATCTTTTCCCTTCATTATACATGTTTTATTTCGGCATTACATGTAAGTGTTTCCCTGTATGATTTGTTTCTATTTGTGTTTGGACAACAAAAACGGGTAGGGAAAAGAGACCAATTCAATGAGAGCCTCAAATTTGTATAGATTTTTCGAAGTATTGCATATAAAATTTTTTTTAGAATTAATAACCATTATGCTAATTGACGATAGAGGTCTCAGTGAGTTGATCGGAATGAAACCCGGTTCTTGTTGTTTAGTTAATTGACTTTGTTTAAAGCTTCAGAACGCTTTTCCCTTGACAAGTTCTGTTTGGAGCTTTAAATAAAAAAAGATTAAATTTAATTTTCACTGTTTTTGCATTTTCAATTTTTTTTTACTTTTTTTGTTTCAAATGTATATTATAAAATTTGCAAATTCATAAAAATTGAAATAGGTAGGGGATCATGGTTCTTACAATCCTTAAGTAATTCTCTCATATACACTGGTGTGCAAAAACTAAGGACGAAGTCGAAAAATTAGCATATCAGCTGAACGCAGAGGCAGAGCGGACAGAAAGACCAATCAGGAGATTAAGTAAGGTGATGTACGGTAGCACATGCGCAGATATGCAGGTAGACGTAATGGGGAGTGTCTGAGTAGTATAAAGCATGTTGTCGGTGTAAGATCAGTATTTCTGGCAAAGAGATTGCACGCCGTATAGCAGTTAAAATCACACCGAGTTGCTGCCTCAGCGAGAAATGGCGAATAATCAATCTGTTAGACGACATCTGGATGCTTTTACCCGAGGTCGAATCATTGGGAAGTTGGAGGAAGGCCGCAGTGTGACAAGTGTGACTGCAGAGTTCGGAATTGCTCACAGCATCGTTTCACGACTTTGGAGACAATTTCAAACTACAGGAACAGCTATCCGGGGGTTTAGTAGTGGTCGTCCACGAGGAACCACACCCGCAGATGACCGGTATATTGCCTTACAGGCCAGAAGAAACAGGCGGCAGACAGCGGGAGAAATCGCTAGACACACGACACAGGCGACTGGACGACCGATATCGCGTTTTACCGTGGCCAGAAGACTGCACGGTGGTGGTCTGTTTGCACGACGCCCTGTACGGTGTGTACCTCTAACGCCTGCCCATCGGAGAAGGCGTTCTCTGTGGTGCCGGGAACACCGGAATTGGAGAGACAATGAATGGGGACGAGTACTCTTTACAGATGAGAGCAGATTTAGTCTGAGTTGCGATTCTAGACACATACACATCTGGACAGAGCGGGGAACACGCAATAACCCCTTCAACATCATCAAAAGGGACTGTTTTGGAGGTCGCGGAGTTCTCGTTCGAGCAGACATAATGCTTGGTAGCCGGACCGACCTTCATATCTCCCAAGGAGGTTCGTCACCTGGGACTGCTATTGTAACGAGGTTCTTCTTCCTTACATGCGTCTTTTCACAAGGGCTATGGGTCCTCAGTTCCTCTTCATGGACGACAACGCTCCACCTCATCGCACAGTTACTGTCGAAGAGCTGTTGGAGAGTGAAGATATTGAACACATGGATTGGTCGGCAAGGTCTCTGGATCTAAATCCCGTCAAGCATGTACGGAACTTACTAGGGAGACCCGTGGCAGCACGTAACTTATCGCCAGTAACGATTCCGAAACTGCGATTGGTGCTACAAGAGGAACGAGCAGCAGTGTCTCAACAGCTCATTAACAACCACATATCCAGCATGCACAAATGATGTGAAACCTGCCTAGCAGTCAGGGGAGATCATATCCCCTATTAAAGACCGGATGTTTCTTGCTGGACACCCATCACAGGGATGTTTCGGCCTTCAGTCGCATTGCGCTCCATGCTACTTTTTCAATAAAGCTTCTCTTTATCCCTCTGATTTCTCTTTTAGTAAGTGTTGCTTACATTACGCATGTCCTTACGTATTGGAGATCTTACGGTATTAAATGTGTTGATTTGGAAAGCTTTTGCACAAAGTTATATTGAAAATACCGTCTCGTCCTTAATTTTTGCACACCAGTGTATTTCATTTCCCATATTAGATGGTGTAAATTTTGCAGCACTACCGAGCAGATTTTTCTACTAGTTTTTCTAGTTTTTTCTCTCAAGAACAAGAAAATTTGTCAACTTTCTCAGTAATTCTCCAGAACGTATATATAGGTGTTCGAATAATACTCGGCTTTTTTTTTCTGCTTTTGTAATCTCTATATCGAGATTCAGGCGAACTTAAAAACTTTATTCTATGTAGTAGTCAGTAAATATCGAATAAAATTTTCTTGGTCTGCTCTGTGTAATAATTAGCTGACTCAGTTTCTTTAGCAATTAGACTTAGAGCTTTTTATTAAATACAGAATGCAAAAGAAAATATTTGTTTTATTGAATACAAAAAGAATTTTTTAATAAATGAAAACAATATTTGTAGATGAGCCGAATCTAACTATGAAATATTTAACGGATCAGGAATCAGAAATAGCTTCAAGTAGAGATGTTGACTGAATATTGAGAAAGAAAAGTTCCAAATACAAATTACAGGTAAATATATCTTTATATAAATGTTTCTTTATAATTATAATGTGTGGTTATATAGCCATTCATTTTAACGAACAGGGCATCAATTGAAATACCAACGGGCTCATTTCTAATCTACTGCTGCAAAAAGGTTACGTGATTTTCCGTTTTTCAGAGCATATATAGTGGCGGACAAAATACTTCATCACCCTCCGAAAAGGTGGGAAAATGTGCAAATAAGTGTTTCACGTATATATCTCATATAAAGATCATAATGCTAAGTAAAATACAGTTGTAGGATTAATTTTAATCAAGTTTTATTAATTAATAAATTATTTACACTTATTATTCAGTAATGTGAAAGAGAGTGGAAATGCAATACTTAACAAAGTGTGGAACAAACTGATTGATACACAAATTTTGCAGTTCACATAAATTCTACATAACTGTAGTCGTATTACATGCACTTAGACGTATATGCATGCATAACGAGTATTTAGTAGATTCTCCACGAGCTGCGATGATAGCCTTATAGAGGTCCGGCATAGACGATATCAACTTCTGAATAAAATTATATACACAGTCCAGTCACATTAATGTGACCACCACGTACTTTCCATGTCAGAGTTAAATAACCAATCACAGAAGGCAGGTGGCAGCACAGTGCAGTTGAGCGTATATAAAGGGTGTGTGAGGGCTTCGGAAAACATTTCAATCGTTGGCGTAATGCAGAAACGAAGCGATTTATCCGACTTCCAAAAGGGCATGATCATTGGCTTTCGGGCCAAGGGTGGAAGCATTTCCGAAACGGCTGAGTTTGTGAACTGTTCGCGTGCCGCCGTGGTAAAAGTGTACCGTGCATGGCAAAATGGGACTGTCCAAAATCAGCGACGTGGCAAATGTGGTGCACCACGGGCCATAGATGACAGAGGCGAACGACGGTTGCGGAGATGCGTTCGGGCAGATAGACGGGCTACCGTTGAGCAACTGACCACCAAAATGAACCAAGGGGCTACCAAAAGTGTCTCCCAAAGTACTATTCAGCGAACATTGCTGCGTCTGGGCCTCCGAAGCAGACGCCTGGTTCGTGCACCTATGCTGACTGCTGTTCATCGACGGCGAAGGCTAGAATTTGCACGCCAGTACAGCAGCTGGACGTCCACTGAGTGGCGACAGGTTGCGTTTTCGGATGAATCGCGTTTTATGCTCCATCGGACAGATGGACGTTGGCGTATAAGGCGTGAAACCTCTGAAAGGAACCACCCTGCAACCATTGCCGGAACGGTCCAAGCTGGAGGCGGGAGCATTATGGTCTGGGGAATGTTTTCCTGGCATTCTCTAGGTTCACTGATCATTGTGGAAGGCACAATGGATCAATACAAGTACGCATCTGTCCTTGCGGACCATGTTCACCCCTACATGCGCATTGTTTTTCCTCAGGATGATGGCATCTTCCAGCAGGACAATGCGAGGTGCCATACAGCTGCCAGTGTACGTGCGTGGTTCGAAGAGCACCAGGATGAGTTTACCGTCCTCCCCTGGCCAGCAAACTCACCTGACTTAAACCCAATCGAGCATCTGTGGGACCATCTCGATCGAGTTGTTCGCGCCATGGATCCTCAACCGCGTAATCTAGCGCAGCTGGCCACGGCATTAGAGTCGGCATGGCTCAACATCCCAGAGAACACCTTCAGGGACCTATGTGACTCTCTTCCTGCACGTCTCGCAGCAGTCCGCTCTGCGAAAGGTGGTTATTCTGGCTTTTGACAGATGGTCACATTAATGTGACTGGACTGTGTAGTTTAATCTTGGTAACAGGCTTTTTAGCAACAATTTTTGTCTCCATCACATGCCATCAGTTTTCAATGGGATTCAGACCAGGACTGGTCCCAGACCAGTAAAAAATTTTACTACCAGATTTTGTCAGATAGGCCTGCACCTAAAGGGTTGGATAGGAGAAAATTACTTCTCTAATGTACATTATGTTGTGGAGATGAACATCTTTAAATAACGCAACAAAATCAAGCACGAAATAAGTAAGATCGTACTTACCGATTTCTCTGTTTAACAGAGTGCAGAATCTTGTTAAAAATTGCAATTTAAACCCTCTTCCAAGATGGAGGTATAAACTGATATATTCATAATTCCAGTAGTAAATTTCAGGCATTTAACCCTTTTGCTGGATATGCGTCCGTAATTACTGAGTCTCACTGAGCCTTTGTCTATGAAACATTTTTGCCCATAAAAGTCGCTTCTGTATCACTTTTTTTTGTAAGGAAATGCTTTTCACTGGGGGCGATATGCATGCAGACTGCATATCTCAAGGCGTCTGTTAGAGCGCTTAAACTAACAGCACAATCTCAAATTCAGCTTTTAAATCAGCAATACTTGCATTACGATTACAAAGAGATATCCGTTTTAGATACCAGTTGTCAAATTTTGTGGTTGCCCTCTTCTGGCTTGAACCGACCTTTCTCTCATTAGCAATGGTTTTGTTTTTGTTTAATCGCTCTCGAGGCTTGCAGTCAATAATTTTCAACGATCACGCCTGTTGAATATTCCTCCTTCAGCTAAAGCAACTGCCACAGACGTTTTCGCTTATGTCAATTGAATATACAGATCGAAGAACATCTTCTTTCATCGCTCGAAGAATAAGACAAATGACCGTTTACCAGTTTTGTCGCGCTTAATTCGATTCAATACTTCGGAAGGGCTGTATGATGCAATATTAATGTGGAATAATTTCATACCTTCCTTTGCAGAAACTAAGATAATTTTTTATGAACTAAATAATGCGTTAGCATTACCAAATGTTAATTTTTCTAGGTGACGCAGTTTTTTTGTCCGTCGAATGTCATCATTTGTCTTAGACACAGAGACGTAATATGCTTTTCCAAAACCAAATTATCCTAGAGCATATAACATTTACTTATGGGTACTACTCGATTTTCAAGGCTCCTGCGATAAGCAGCCAAATTATGTAAAAACTGTACTTTCATAAATTTAACGAACCGCGTGATATCGTAATAGTTTTTTTCGATTTAAACATTGTAAAAACATGTTATGAAATTAGCACTTTCGCTTTCGACGTTGAATTGCGGAATTTGACGAACCGCGTGATATCGTGAGACTGATTTCCAAAAATTAAGGAAAAAAATCACAAAAATAACTCCTCCAGAAGTAACCGAATCCGTATTCGAATATATTGTCAAATATGAGTTGTTGAGTAAAACTGCAGTATGCAGATTAGTGGCGCTGCAATCGGAATGAGTCACCTGCGTGGAACATTAAATTGCATATTTGAAAGACTGTAAATTTCGTTGTGATACTGAAATTAAGAAATCGGGCTAACCAATTCGCAACAATGACCTCCAGGCATCATCTGCCTGAAGAACTGCGATGGAGAGTTATGGAAGTCTAGAGGCAGAATAAAGCCAGACAGAAGTGACCAGATGGCTAAATATGAGTTCTGTGGTTCATAGACTTTGGCAACAATTTCTAACCTCAGATTCGGCATCCAGGAGATTCAACCAAGAACGGCAACAGCTACGACGAACCCTGATGACCGATATTTGTTGTTATGCACGCGAAGGAATAGAAGCCCATGTCGGACTCAACTCAAATCTTCCCTTGCCGTTGGTGGCAACGACAAATATGTGTAGGAGACTTCATAAAAGAGGTCTTTACGCGAGACGACCAGCCATTTGCGTGCCGCTCACGTCATGTCTTAGAAAGGAACGTTTGAGATGGACACGCCAAAATATCCACTGGGTGGCAGACCAGTGGAGGGTTGTTTTCTTTATGGATGAGTCCAGGTTTAGCCTCCAAGCGTAAAAGTAAACGTTATTTGATTTGTCGAGGGCTTGGAACCCGTTATCATCCACGCAATATTTGTGAAAGAGATGTATACAGAAGAGGTAGTGTCTGTGTTTGGAGTGGTATCTGCTTGGGTGGACTCACAGACTTCCATGTCTTTCCATGTGGAACCTTGAATAGTGAAACCTATAGAGGTGACATGCTTGATGCTTATGTGCGCCCTTATGCTGGGACAATTGGTGATGATTTTTTGCTACAAGACGACAACGTTAGATTGCACATTTTCAGCACCAAGCAATTCAGCGCATGGATTGTCCAGCTCAATCAACGGACCTGAAACCTATCGAGTATGTTTGGGATACTTTAGGAAGACGTATAGCTGCAGTCAGACACGCTTGCAACTATTTGCAAGAGTAATGGCTTTCATTTCCTACGGAACTTATAGATTGTACAGTTGACAGCATTACAGTTTGCTATATTGCTTCTAAGGAAGATCAAACTCCATATTGAAGATACCTTTCCCTGACACATTCGATTTGTTCATTTTATAAATATGCTAATTTCTATAACACCATAATTGTCTGGTAATTTCTTTTCATGTAATTTTATACTTTACTATGTGTTGTATACTATGGCTCAGTTTCATTAAATTCTACCTGTAACTTTTTGATTAATCGTCACTTTTCTGATTTGTTTCTTAATTAATAATAACCAATATAGCATTTTTCAATTTAAACATTCAAAACAATGTTGACAATTTTTAACTGACCGAGGCTGTATTGTTTTCTCAGGAAAAAAGGTATATAACCCCGTAATCGAACATGAGTAAATGGTCACGAAATGAAGCCATATGTAAATGAAAGTATGTGCAGGTGCAACACGAAAAAGTTGAAAAAAAAGCATTCGATCCAACAAATGATTTGCTGATTTCAGGTTTGGCTTATTTTATTTGATTATCCCAAAGTACTAGAAGGCTACTGCCTAAGTGGATGGATGCCTTCGTAGAGGACTTTCGAAAAGAACAGTCTCATATAAACATTGCGCATGGGGAAAGCACCCATGCAACCAGCCCAATCGCTGGGATTCGAACTCCAGACCGAATTCAGCGACTTTACCACTCGGCCGCTGGCGGGCTTAGCGGTTCCAGAATACCATTACTAACAGCGCTTTGCTTCATCTGTTGGGTAGAGGAACTAACGTCGCTTAAGCGGGGCAATGAGCAGCTCAACTTCTGTGAAAGTACCGCGATCGAGTGGGAAAATTTTATGAGAGAAGTGTGTTCGCTAGATTCACTTTGGCAACCTAAAGGACGAATAAGTGGTCCTGAAAAAATAGTCGAAATTGACGAGAGTTTGTTCGTGCGGCGAAAAAACAACGCTGGTAGAGTACTTCCACAACAGTGGATATTCGGCGGGCTGAGCTGGGAAAGTGGTGAGTGTTTTCTTGTTCAGGTTCCAAATTGGGAAGCAAGCGCACTGATTTCAATGACTGTAGACCACGTAGTGGAAGAATCGACAATATATTCAGATTGTTGGCGAGCCTATAAAACAGACCTCGAAAAGGCTGGTTACAGGGATTTACGGATTCCAGATTACAGATTGTGAATCACATATTTAATTCTGTTGATCCTACAACGGGTGCTCGCATCCAAAATGTGGAAAGATTACAAAATGTGGAAAGATAACCCTCTGCACTGAGAGAACAAGTGACAAAACAAGACATAACGGAAAGAAATCAGTATAAAGCTATTATCAGTAAAACTTTAAAATAAATGTCGTAAATTAAATGTTCCATGCATTAAACGAATGAAATTTATTGTTCCTGGTACATTCGGATATTCAGTAGGATTGTTTACACTTTTCAGGATTTACTAGCGTAATAATAAAATAAATCAAATCTTTATCAAAGAAATTATATTGTCTAATGAATGAAGATGAAAGAGAGAGAAAGAGTTGACACGAAAAAAAGAGATGTTGAAACCTCTGAACAAAAAAACGCCAAGGCAGTGCCTTCACAAGGGCTTTTCTGAGATAATCCGGAGTCCTAGACACAAATTGCTCGCTTTCCTACTTTTCGATAGACAAAATTAGCGCTATGAGGACTGAATAGGATTATAAGGAGACCCCTTTAAATCCAAGAACGAGAAGATAATGAGGACTTAGCCTTGAAACTCAAAATGTGGATTGCACTAAAATCGCATGATCTTAAGTTTAACTCTACAGAAAACTATACACAGCTCAAAATCTTCGATTTTTTTTCCTCCAAAATAAAATATTCATGCATAATATGATCCCGATTAATCATCCATAACATCGTATATATTTGCAGTGTTGTACACTTTTTTTTTATTTTATTTGCTCTTTGTCGACCAAAGTGCACAAAGATACTGTTGCGTTGTACGGGTTCGTAGATTTGAGAGTATCCGATGAAAATACGATGCAGAACAATAAAAAGCACAATTTATTTACAGGAATCACTATTTACAGCACAGTTCCAAAATCACCTTTAAAAGCGTCGAAAATCTACAATAAATACGCTGAAACAATCAGCAACACAGCTTCAGGCTGTAACTGTAAAGGTAGCTTCACGGCAACACTAAACTTATAATAAACACCGTGGAACAATCACCAATACACTGTCAAGCTATACTGTAAAGTTAGCTTCACGGCAAAGCACTATCTCGATCGCTTTCCGTTCACAGAACACTCGCGTAGCTTAGCACTCACAGTAAGCAACACTCACAGTAAGTAGCTATTCTCACAATAATCACAACGCTCACACTACTTCGCAACACTTCACAATCTCTCGCAACTCACTGCTCTCAGAAACGCAAGGGTTTATATAGCTTTTCTTTAAGTTCCACACGTTTCGAGAAATATCTCGACAGGAAGTTATTCTAGAAGCATCCCGATTGGACCATGGGATATCGCCTATTTGGCGACCAAATAGGCGATAAAGTCGCCAATCTGGCAACCCTACCATACATTATTTTACGGCAACCCTAGTGCTATGCCAGAAAGCTTACATACAGGCGCAACCGCCAAATTTTTCGTAACAATACATTTAAAATTCTTTATTTAATACAACAGTACAAAGAATTCTATTACTCAAAGCAAATATTGATTTTTTTTTTCATGCAGGCACTCTTCATTTTCATTATAATTCAAGAGCATTATTTATTTTTCTATTTCAGTTGAAATTTTGTGCTTTAGTGTGTCACACATCTTTACATTATACTATTACCGCACGTTTTATAAGTATTTCATCTTACAATGAAGATCCCTGCAATCCCAAGGAGGCGAAAGTATGAATTACCAAGGAAAATCAAGCTCAGTTGTAAGGGAAAATAAACGAATTTCTTTTCTATGTTTTCCTCTTCTGCTTTTGCACTAGTGTATTTGCTGAAAAGTATTGGAATTCCAAATTTATTTTTCTGACATAATTTTAGCAACCCCCCCTAATACTCCAAATTTCAATATATTTAAATACTAACTAAAGTTTTCAAATGAGAAAAAAAATGAATTCATGTTATAAAAACTTTTTATCTATATAAAATTATTATTCACAAATATACATACTGATGAAATGATTTAAATCTAGCTTTCAACACCCAAAGGCTTATTCAGTGTTACGATACACTGCGCATTTCTAATAAAATACAAAGGTCAACGATATAGTTCAGTAATTCAATTTTTCTGTTCTGCAATTTCAAGTACTTTTTACCACTTTACACTGCCTTCTTTCAAATGAGTCGGCGAACCACGTTTCTTCAAGAAGCTAAACAGACTCCCTAATGTTCATAGAATGTTCTCTTCCTTGAAGAATCACCTCCCATTTGAGACTATTTTTCGTGTCAGGCTACAGCAGAGATGGCGAACCATTATGGATCAACGTGCCATTTTTTCCAAAGAAATGTTTAATGAGGCCATAGATGCGCCGTCAAATAATTTTGACTTGGGGATTATTGAGAAAATAATAAAACTAAATACTAACAACTCAAAACTCTTTATTTACTAACAAAAAAAAAAGTTATATGTGTTATTCAAATTAAAGTAAAATTAGTGTGACTTCTGTTGTTGCAGATTAGATGACAAATAACTTATATTAGGGTTTAAGATGCTACTTTTAGCAGAAATCCTCCGCCAAATGGTTTCTAAGCGAGTTTTTAATGCTATTCATCTCTGAAAATAATGACTCGTAGGCATAAGTAGATGAAAATATGGTTAAAATACCATGAGTCAGCTTCTTCAAACAATTAAATGTGTCTGGAATTGAATTCCATGTTGCCAAAATTTTGTTACTGGCATTTTTACTTATATTGCTTGTTAATCTTTCAGTTTCAATCAATAGTCAAACTTTTTCCTTGTTTCAATAAATTTTTGAATACATATTGAACTAGATTGGAGATAAATCAGCTGCATTTCAAATTCTTCAATTCCCAATCAATCGAATTGGGACAAGTTCAGTGTATCAAATGAAATCACATCAGGGTATACAACAAACTTGAACGCTTCCGATACTTCTTTGAACTGAGAAAATTTCACTGAAAATTCCTTGATTGAAGAATCCATTACGGAAATAAATTCTTCAATAACTTTTTCTTCATCCGGTTTTTCATGTACAAGTTTGGGAAATGTTTGCAGTTTTTTTGTAATAATATCGTTCCTGAAAACATGCAGTTTAACGCCAAAAGCGCGAATGAGATCCATTACGACGATAATTGTTTTATTTGTGGCTTGAAGCTTTATGTTCAATTCATTGAGATGTTCGCATACGTCTGTAAAAAGCGTCAGTTTTGAAAACCACATAACATCCAACAGCTGTGGGTATTGTCCGGAGCAGTTGTTCGTGTGAAACAAATGCGTGTGCGATATAGGCCTTATCTTGAACTTTTTTCTGAACCAGGTATGTTAAATAAGTTAAAAATCGTAAATATAACACAAATAAACTTTTAAAGTTACGAGACGAGACGTAGTATGCATAAACAAGCTATGCGTCATTAACAATTGTAGTCCACGACGTAAGGCAAGACAATAACAAACGAGAGCGTTTTCCGCCCGGCGCCCCATCACTCCGTAGTGCAGGCTCACTCGCGTTTGATTGTAATACTTGGTGAATTTTGTTATTTTTAATTAAAAGCAAACCGTTTCGATCGGTGGCGTGCTCAAAATATTGTGCTGCGTGCCATTGGTTCGCCACCCCTGGGTTATAGCATGAAATCATATGAAGCAGGAACTGGACTACAAGGAAGGTGCTTCATCATCCTAGTACTCGCCAAATAATCATCTGTGACCATCTGCTGTGTTTCTACTGTTCTTTTAATGTTTAAAAACAAAGCCATCATTACGTTTTCTTCATAGATTTGGACATTCACATACAAGCACATTTTCTTCTTCAGACGACTAGATTTTTTCTAACATGAAGAGAGTTGTGCATAAATGTATGAATATCCAAACTTTCTTCTGCACGGCGACAGATCACATGCCTGTAGGCCTCGAGCATCTTCTCTATATGTGATAGATGAGGCTAGGCACCCTGACTATGAAGACTTTAGGCTGCCTCTAGAACTCCAACTGAATATAGTAGTTATGATAATGACACACATTTTGCAGTACAAAAGCTATTTCTTCCACTTGCTAATCAACACTCCAACTGCAAATAAAGCTGCAGCATAAAACTGCCTAGTATTCTACTTTTTAATCAAGATGGCATTGCGAGCACTTCTCACTGTCACAGTTCAAAAAGAATGAATACCAGAGCTAGTCCAACAGATAGCTACAGCGCAGGTTCAAAGTATTTCAGTACACATTAATTTTGCACAAAGTATAGACTGAGTCATCCTGGAAAACCTTACTACTAACCTTTGTACTATGACAGGAGATACAAGAACATTTATCTTATATTTTCCATGGCTAACTCATATAATTTACTTAAATAATTCATATCATTAAAAAATCCTAATTGAAATCTAACAGACCAGTAATTACTTTGGAAAAATCTCTATTAAATCCAATGAATTTTTGTTGCATTAATTATTTAACTTATTCTAATCAAAAGAACATATCCAGCAGTTTCATATAAAAGCGTTGTGATAAAAGACTTTAAAATTTAAAAGATAAAATAGAATTAAATAATAATAATAATAATAATAATAATAAAACAAAAACTTGAAATACAGCTCAAAGGTCATTTTAGATTTTTTCTAAATCT
Organism: Stegodyphus mimosarum; assembly: GCA_000611955.2. Classification (NCBI taxonomy): domain Eukaryota; kingdom Metazoa; phylum Arthropoda; class Arachnida; order Araneae; family Eresidae; genus Stegodyphus; species Stegodyphus mimosarum. The sequence continues at coordinate 644,873 of KK114387.1, forward strand.
AGTTTGTATAACTTTACAGTTCAGCTGATTCTTCATTTGAAACATGAAGAATTCAAATTTGTTTCTTACTAATACAAGCTTTTATAAACAAAATTGGAAGTATATCTTTTTGAGTATAGTACGTTAGAGAAACGCAGAGAAATTATCAATAGCTACTTTTAACTTGAATAATGTACCCAGTTTTGCACTTTGTACATAAAAAAGGTTTACAAAATTTTTGTCTGGGAAAGAAAATAAAACTTCACAAAATTGTAAGGATTAAGGGAAAAAAAAACATTAAAATAAATATTTGTTTTTTTATCACATGGATTGGTTGAAGAACATATGTATACTGCATGCACGTGCTCTTCATTAACAAAGCTAGTTATGCTTGAAATTAGTTTTCCTACAGAAGTAAGCTATAGATTGAAAATTTCTCATTTATATACAAAAAATGGGAAAGAATAAATTATTTTCCCCACTGAATTTTTGGAAAAATTAGTTTATTCACTGCATTTAAGAAAACTTCTGATACATATAATTACAGAAGACACATATAAATAAACTCACTATAAGACTTACAGTCATTACAGTAAGCAATGCATATAAATACAGCTTGCTGGACAACTATAGACTTTCTTATATCCAAAATATAACATTCTTCAATTTCCTCATAAACTTAAAATCATTTTATATTTTAACACTTTTTCAACCTAAATAGGCTGTTGACTGCAAAATTTTGTAACTGTTTAAGACAGCCAATAAACTTATTTGTAACTTCCTATTCAATTATTTTTTGTGCAGAAGAAACTTAAACAAATTATTAGAATGACCTACTTAATAGTATTTGAAACTGAAGAACTCGACATTCATTATAAATTTCTTTCGGAAGCTTACATATATTTTAATTTTATTT
>KK114387.1:645946-712877 GCA_000611955.2 Stegodyphus mimosarum
TTAATTTTATTTATTAAATTTTTAATAAATAAATTTTAAACTTCATATTAAGGTGAACTATAATAATATTTTAATCACTAATTACAGATGGTTCCAAGAAAAAATGCAATTAAAATACTTTTTTTTAAAATTTCATTGTCCTAAAATCATACCTTTTGAAGATATAACATTACAATTCATTTTGAAAAATTTCATCTTTCTACAACTTAATTCATTATGCACTCTGTGTCTCACTGAAATATACAAGAATTTTTATATGCAATATATTAGTAAATAACTAAACTAATCAAGATAATTCCTGCATTAAATTACTAAAATGCTTCACACATGAAATCCTGATAAAGGTCAACTGGCATAACATCTATTACAGAAAACTTTCTAATGGGAAGAACAAATCTGCATGAAATTACTTTTTATTACAGATTTGAAAAAGATTAGTTCAATTGATAGTTTGAAGCATAATAACGCTAAAATTTTAAAGGCTGTTTTGTTAATAGTTTGATAATTTCTCAACATGAAGATTTCATTAAGAAGACAAAGTACCTGCCAGAAATTTTACGATTCAGTTTTCTTGAATTTCAGTATTTTGAACCACAACTTTCATGGAACCAATGTTATGAAAGCTTTCAACCAGAAAATGTTAACATATGATGAAAATTTTCAACTTTAACAAGATGGAAAGTTAAATGTTGTGAATACTTCTTTAATAAGAATAAAACAAACTTTTTCAATTTTTTTTTCAAACTTTTTTTTTTTTATTTGCAGCAGTTCATTTTAATTCATCACAGGCGCATATCTCACAGGAGAGATTTTATTAATCCACATTTTCAACTTACATATGTCACTTTCACAAACATTTTATTCTGCATTAAAAAATATGTCAAACTAGTAAATTTAATCACTGCACATATTGTTAGACACAGTATAATATAGATATACATATTTAAAAAAACAGTATTATAACATATTTTGGCTCTATATACATATAATAAATACAAGTATATTTATTATACATATGTATATAAAGCCAAAATATTAAAAAGGGTTTAAATTATTAAGAAAGGGTTTATATAATAAATGCATACCCTTTTTTTTCAAATCTTTAATTGCAATAGTTTATATTAATTCATTACAGGCATATATACAGGGTGACCTTTTTTAAAGTGACAGTGTTCGGAGTGCCCTGTAGCGCGATCTAATAGCCAAAATAGCACCAAACTTGGTATTTAGACAAATCAAGACATGGGAAAAAGGATTCCGTGGCGCTGCTGTAGCTTACAATAACGAGAATTAGCATAAAACACGGGTATCAAAGAAAAATGCAAATGTTGTGCGATGACAGCGCCAGTAATAGGAGCTATAAAAGCAAGTAGTAGAAAACTCCAACAAATAATCTCAGCTGAAGTAAACGAGCTCCAGTGGACATGCCTCTCACGTTACCGGAACGTGCGTTACTGGTGAAGCTGTATTACATGAATCAATGTAATGCATCCGCAGCTCTTCGGGAATTTTGAACCAGAAAAAAATTACAAAAGGGGCCTTTATCGCTGAATGGTCTTAAGAAAATGATTAAGAAGTACGAGGAAACGGGTCACTTACCATTCGCGCTGGGAGAAGACGTAAACCAGTATCAGAAGATGTAATAACTGATGTGGCAACTGCAATTGTCGAAGGATCGCAGGAAACCATTGCTGGTACTAACAGCGCCCGGGGTGTAGCTCGACAATTGGACATGAATTATTCCACGGTATGGAGAGTTTTGCGGCGCGTTATTGGATTTTACCCCTACAAAATCAGCCGCTTGCACGAACTGAAACCAAGTGATTAGGATAAGCGAGTGATATTCGCTCTATCGTTTCTTGCCAGGGTAGAAATTGATGATGCTTTCCCATGGCACATTCTGTGGGGAGATGAGTGCCATTTTTATCTCAATGGGTCCGTAAGCACACAAAATAGCCGAATTTGGGCTTCTGAGCAGCCCCACACCGTGCACAAAACCCCATTAAATTCCCCAAAAGTCACTGTTTGGTGTGGTTTCACAGCCAAATTCATAATTGGGCCATTCTTTTTTGAGACCATCACTCCGAAAGGACCCCAAACGTGCACCATAAATGCAGAAAGGTACCATGAAATGCTGAAAACGTTTGTTATTCCACAACTTCTGCAAAGAAACCGTCTCCAACAGACAATTTTTATGGAGGATGGTGCCCCGCCACACATTAGTAATAAAGTAAAGCAGCTGTTGCGCCAAAACTTCACCGATGATAGAGTCATAAGTCGCAGTTTTCTAGTTGCATGGCCGCCTCGTTCCCCTGACCTCACGCCATGCGATTTTTGGCTCTGGGGTTATTTGAAATCTCAAGTGTATGTTGGTGGAGTATCAAATTTGTCTATTCTAAAGGACAACATAACAAAGACAGTGCGGAATATTCCTCGTAATATGTTACATGTGGCTGTGGAGAACGTTGTGCACAGAATGCACGGTGTTATTTCTGAGAACGGTGCTGACATTGAATGTGGTCTAATTGCTCACCGGGAAAGTCATACATATAATATAGTTCTAATGTACGGCGATTTTTGGAACTAAATTTTTTTCCCACAGAATCCTTTTTCCCATGTCTTGATTAGTCTAAATACCAAGTTTGGTGCCATTTCGGCTGTTAGATCGCGCTACAAGGCCCTCCAAACACTGTCACTTTAAAAAAGATCGCCCTGTATATCACCGGAGAAATTTCATTAATCCACATTTCATTTGCACAAACATTTCACTTTGGATTAAAAAATATATGAAATAAGTAGCCAAATTTAATTATTGCACATATTGTTTAAAAGGACACAATATATTAATTTTTTCATAAATAACAGGATAATAATATTTTATCGTCATATATATATAGTAAATATATAGCATAAATAACTAATATGAAAACATAAATATAAATCTGAACGTTATAACAGCAAAACACGTCTGAAAATGTGACAATATTTTCCTAATGAGAAACTTCCAGTTTCAAAATAAATAAAAAAATGTACAATTAAATGTATACTAGGATAATTAGTTACATATTATTTAAAATAGTTTCATTTTTATCAACAAGAACAACCTTTAAAAAATTTAAATTTTGTAATCACATTCCTTTTTTATTAAACAGAATGTAACACTAGTTTGATCTTAAAATTCAGATGCTGCATTTACCCTTTCCATATATTTCATAAACAACCAATCTTCATAACAAAAATAAGGTAGAAAGAAATAACAAGATTAAACCGATACATATCGGAATGTTATTTGAAATGCATTAAATTATTTGAAACCAAAATCAGATTAAAGCTGAACCATTTCTTACAGTTCTGGTTACAGTATTTCTTCTACATTCTATTATTTTAAGCATCAAACTGAGTATCGTTCCACATGGCGCTCATACAGCCTGACATTATAACTTCACTGTTATACACAAGCTTTAAATAAGTTTCAGTTGTATTTTAATTTCACCAAAAGAAAATTTTGTCTTACATTTTTCTCAGCAGCAATCTTCTTAAATCTCTGACTTAAATATATCTACAGAAATAGGAATTTATCCAGCATTAAGCTCATAATTGTTCAAGCAATGTTTGTAAAATCAGGCAGATTAAAAGAAATATAAAATTTACTTACAACCTAACAATTACATTTAGTGTAGCCTTGCAAATGAATGAATAAATTACATAAATATGACATTTTTAATTTACTTCTTATAGAAATTGAAAAGTGCAACTGAATTACGTATGTCTGGTGGAATGATTTTCTATAAAAAAGGGTTTAAAAAAAATTACCTTTGGGAAAAAAGTAACTTTAATTTTAAAACTTTAAAATAGCTAATCTGTACAATTTTGATTCTGAAATTTCCAGAGTAAAATATTAAAAAAAATTAAATAACATTTTATTGGTACAAGAAAGGATACACACATATAACAGGGCATTTAAAAAAGTGGCTATAGCCTTTACCTTCTCACACACTGATGCTAATTATAAAGTTTCTCAATATACAGTAGAGAATTTTAGGAAAGCAATTTCAGAATTATGGGTGGGAAAGTGCTGTAAATATAAAATACTACTGTTTGAGTTATCCCCCATTCCTTACAGCAAAAGTTTCAATTAGTAGCTTACACTAAAACTATAATACCCTTGTTAACACTGTTTCAAGATAATAAGTTTTTTTCTTAAATCTTGGAAAAACATTAATTAAATTTATGATGAATCATTACAATGCATTTGAAATCTCAAAACATCCTAAATTTAACTCTCTGAAAGGCAAGGCATTTTGAATCTAAGCATGAAGAACTGTAATTAAACAGCTTAAAAGGTATTTTCTTCTTCTTTTCCACATACATGCCTTTGTGGTGTAATTGGAAGCACACTTAATGCATATTCGAGAGGTCCATGTTCAAGTCCCAGTGAAGGCACTGCAAATTTTTCATATCTCCTGCTTCAAAAAACCTAATGACTCTATAAGCTTTTATTAGCTAAATTTATACAATTAATTTATTATCTGTTGTCCCAAATCTTCATTCATTAAGATGATATTTACATCACTAAAATATTTTCTTATTTTTTCTAAAGCTAATATATACCATGTAATAAAAATTCTCATGAATGGATACCACTCATGAACATATCTATATTATTACATTGATATATTACTGCACTAGTGAATATTTTAGTTACTGATGAATAGAAACAATGACAAATAAAAGCATTTTCTTTAAATCTAGGAGCTGACGAAGATTGGAAGGAGTTGGAGAATTTCAATTTGGCATTAACCTCTTTACTCCCACTACATGACATGACATGTTTCAATTTCCCTTTGTGGGCCCACTACATACTGTTTGATATGCCGAAATTGAATGCTTTATTCCAAAGTTTCAATGAGCATAAATTATGTCAGAATGCTGCTTAACTTTATTGAAGGAATTGCCTGAGGGTTAGCCTTGTTGTTATGAATATTATTTATCATTTTATTCTATGAATGTTAAACATGCAATGCTCATTTGGACTTCAGAAATGTTTCATGCATTGCAAGCAGTTTAAAATTTTGTCTGTAAATATGTCAGTACAATAATCGGAGTTTTTCTGAAATGACATGACAATTTTTTTCCATATTTCGATTCTACGACTCAAATAATGCCAAACTGCCAAGTTTTGTTAAAATCGCACGTGTAGTTTTTAAAACATTATCTTTCAAAATTTTAGCTCCTCAATGTTAATTGAATTTGATATATATTTATTAATACAGTCAAATACCGAAAATCCGCCAACCTGAAATCCGTGCTGCCTCTCAAAATATAAACATTCAAGTTACATGTTCCAGAAACCGCAACATGGAGAATGAAATACCGAAGAAAAAAGATTTATCCAATAATGACTTTATAATTACCGAATAGTAATGATTCTGTGTTAGTGGCATTAAAAAATCTTAGCCCAGAAGAGGTTTTCAATATAGATGATGTGTTCAAATGAGCCAACACTGGGATATCAGATAACTGGTGATGAATTCATTAGCTCTTTTGAACTCACCACAGCAAGAAATCGATTCTGACACCGACACAGATAGTGAATTTGATAGGAGTGAGAAAATATCTTTTAATGCGGGTTTGAAACATGGTGAAAAGTACCTAAAATATTTAGAACAACACAGCTGTGTCACAGAGGAAGAGATTATGACCCTATAGAATTTACTATAAAAAAAAAATTACTCTGGAGCACCCTAAAGTTTTAAAATAAACCTGTATCAGAAAAATGTTTGAAACAGGTTAAAAAAAAAAGAAATATTTTGTGTTTTATTAATATCCCTTATTTTTACATGTCTTTATTGTATATGTTCTTAAAGCTTTAAAATATTCCTGTAATCACTAATTAAATGAATAATACAATATAATAAATAAAAATACTTTGAAATGGTTCAGCGGCTAATTCCGGATACAGAAAAGCAAGGGCTTTTGTAGAAGAGATTTCAATTGGTTTCAATGTTCCTTTCCCCTGATGAAGTGACATGGAAGTCGACTGAATTCCTATTCTATTGAAATTTTTTAAATTTCTTTAAATTTCATAAATTTTTGAATTGGAGTATGCTTGTTTAAAAGTTTTGGTTTTAACAATTTGAAAAATTCTTTGTTGCATTTATAGGACTTATTTTATCATTTTATGCAGAATTTTTGAAATTTATTAACTATGAATTTCAATTTTCGTCTTTGTGAAAAAGTAGTTATAAATGTCTTACTTTATATATATATATATAATAAATTCATGTAATAATGCATATTACTGTATATAATAATTTAATTAAATGTATTTAATATACCTTTTTTATTTATTTTTCCCTTTTAGTCTGAATATTATGATTTGGCTTTTCTGTCTTGAAATTTGCAAAATCCTAAAATCCGTACAACCTCTAGTCCCAAACATTGCGGATTTCTGGATTTCTACTGTACCTCTTTTTTTTATTAAACTTACTTGATTCTTCCTTTTACAGTTCGAAATTTAGGTTCATTCCAAATAAAATTCGTCCATTTTTTGATTTATTTCTAAAATTTGCATTTTTAAATAAATTTTATAATTTTTTTGAAAAAATTTTGAATTATAATCTACAAAATTTTTACCATCATCTTAAAGTAGATGTATTTCTAAGCATACCTGCAAAAAAATTACAATTTTTTATTCAAAAAATCCGATGATAAACATGAATTTATATATTGGCGTGTTTTGACATTTGGCATATTTGTTGAAAGCGATAATAACATCAACTGTGGTTTATGCACTTTGTTAAAATTATTTGAAAATAGGAAGGATGTGACTTTTTTCTCGCTCATTCACAATGTAAAAAGGTAGGAACAATGTGACTTTTTCTCTGCTACTTGCACAATGGAAGCGAAAGGAAAATAGATTGGCATATATCAAGAAATTCGCCAAATTAATTATTCTTGGCTCAAACTGAAAAAAATGCACCAAGGTAAATTTTTGAATTTCTCCATAAATTTTGCACCAAATTTTACAAAATTTAATATTTAGGCATAATTTGAGTCGCAGAATTGAAAGATGAAAAAAAATTGGTAAGTCATTTCAGAAAAAGTCCAATTTTGTGTTAAAAATACCTATGTTAGACCAATGCTATATATAAATCTAATATATATCGTAAGTCATGCTTTTGAGACATGAAAAACGCAATTTGAATTTCGTCAATCGGCGCAGTAGAATGGGAGATATAGAACTGTCCCCTCCTCTCTCTCTTTTTTTTTTTACAGTGCACATCAGTGGTTTATAAACTTTTATTTTAATTGTAAGTATTCAGATTTTTTGTCTATATTTTACAAAATAAAATTTAAACAATGTAGGCATGAATCAAAATGTTTCAATAAAAAACAAATTTTATAGGAATTTTTTTTATATATTAGGCTTTAATCACAAGACACACCTGGATACAGTGGTATAGGAAGTTCATTTTCTCTCGATACTGGGAGTGAAGAGGTCATATTGCATTAGGTTTATCTACTTAACTACAAAAAAGTATTGAGAACAGTAATGGAAATTATGGATCAATTTACAGCAAATGATTGAAATTCTGAGACAGTGGAAAACAAGAACTTTGATTTTTTTTTTTAAATCAGTACACACATTTTATTTAAAATTTTTCTAACGTATTTTCATACTTCACTGCAATCAGGAATTTTCTGTATCAACAACTCACTATATATAGATATATTGCTTTTTAAAGATTATCTTAACAAATATTATTTAAGATACATATTCAATAAAAATGAAATAAAAAAAGTCATCCAATTTTTATATGCTCTATTTTCAGCTTCCACAAAAAAATTTTGAAGGATCAACTAACGTTAATTTCAATTGCACTTATATATATATATATATTTTTTCCCAATTGCAGGCCCTCAGCAGACTTCGGCTTGGCCACAACTAAGACCAGAAGTGGTGGTCACATTTTATTATAGAGGCGTTGGCAACCTTTCCCTCCTATGCAGGGATGGACAATTACAACCATGCTTTCTCCAGGATTCAAAACCGGGCTCTTTGGTATCCTAGTCGGCTTTCCTACCCACTATACTGTCTAGGCGGCTAACAATGAGGAAAATATCTCAACTAGTGATCACTATACTTTTCCTTTTTGATTTGTTGTTTTCTCTTTTACATAGCACAAAGTCTTTCCCCAAAAATATCTATCTGAAGTATAAAATCTAATAAATCTGAAGCCTTTGATTAGTAAATTTAAAATATTTTTAAAAATCTATATAATTACCAAATTACAATAACATACAAAAAAAAATATCAGTCATGTTGAATAAATCTTAACTGCAAGCTAATATTAATGGTATTGTAGCAAGGCCTGATCAAATGCTTGCAACAAGAAACAGTTCATATCCAAAACTACCATATGGGTGCATTTATGATATAACAGTAAAATGTTCAACTACAGCGAAACAGACCCATGACTGATCCTCAAGATCGTTTATCATCTTCATGGGGAACTGTCATTCCACACTTCCCATCCGTGCTAATATGGTGACATGGGCAAGCAGCAAAAGAAAGTTGCTAAGTGAGCAAAATTCCTCAAGACCACCACAAAAGATGACCTCATACATGACAAGAACACAAACTTCTGCCTAGCTGGGAGCAAATGACAAAAATGACACTCACCCTATGGTGCAACGATAGACACAATTAAGCATGTCCACACACTGGAGCCCACCAATATGGTCTCGATCACCATGGCCAATCACATCCTTTCATAACACATTCAAAATGTTAATTTTGAAGCCAAACAACAAAAATCAGCATTATATTTGCAAATTTTCAAAGGACTAGTTTTAATGTTTTACCGAACCATCATCCTCAGCTGTCAAAGAGCAAATGAATGAGATAAGAATGGCTAGACAGTAGTTAAGCTACTGGCACCATCTATTAATGAAACTAGAACTAAAACATAATTTCCTTAAAGGCAAAGATGGATTGGAATTAGGGTCGTTAACTAGAACGGAAAGATTTTTTTGAATGTGAAATGCCTCTAGAAAATCTAATTCACCAATGGAACATGTTTTTTGAATAATTTTGGCTTCAGAAAAATTGAAAGTGTAATTTTCGGACCAACAATGCTGGAAAACAGAGGACTTCTGTATTTCCTTTTTTCTAACATATGCCTCATGTTCCTTAACGTGAAATTTTAAGGCTCTCTTAGTTTGACCAATGTAAATTAAACCACACTGGCAAGGAATCCTGTAAATACCCCAGGAATTCATATCTGGAATGGGGTCCTTGAATATGGAACTTGAAATTTTATTGATAGGAGAATAAATGACCTGAAAGTTAAATTTCTGTAAAAGCATGCAATTTTATAGCTAACTGATGGAAAGAAAGGAATGACAACAGAATTCTTATAACCATATTCAAAATGCTTAGTGATAGGGAGGTATGTGGTGATCTCAAGGGCCAATCCGATGCTCCCACCACTAAACAGCTTAAATATTTGAAACTATTGTTGAGTGCACTTTTGCAATAGTGTTACAGTATTCAACTACAACAGAACAGACCCACGATTGAACCTTAAAATAATTTACCATTTTCAAGGACACATACAGGTTGAAGCAAGGCTATCAACTTTGTGTTCCCAAAGGTACTTTGGGTACTGCTAGTTAACTGTTTAGCTCTGCCCCAATTTTGATGGAGAACATCCAGGGAGAGAAGGGTGTCCAGAGATGTCCGATCACCAACCACACTCTACAAAACTTTCAGCTCACCATGAATTTCAAGTACCCCTTGTCATACAAGCATTATTATATTTATGAACAATCATGCCTGCTTCAGAATTCAAATGTCGGCCTATTGATGTAGTAATCAACCTCACTAATCATTACACCAAATGAGCAGCCATCCTCAAGAACATGGGGAATTCATAGCAAAGCTCCTCCCATCTATTACGATAGAAGGTGACATAAGCAAACAGCAAAATCCAAGGAGTACCAGTAAGCATACTGCCTGGGACTGCTACAGAACATACTAGATGAAACAATAACACAGAAATATAATCAGTAGAGCCCAGAAATATCACTAAATGTCACATACATATTTATAAAATATCTTTAAATAAAAACTTAAAGGGGGTTAGGTATAGTTCAGATTAAGAAAGCATGTGTAATTTATACAGACCTCAATATTATTGTAATTAAAGAGGACAAATGAACCAAACATATGTTAAGTGAAAGGACTTTTATTATTGCTGCTTAATAAGTGGGTAAACAATATAATCATTTTTTTAAATAACTTGTGATTTTTGCTTGGGGCAATCCATTAAATGTTTTAGAGCAATTTTCAACATCCCTCATGTGCCCTTTTCTTTCCTCATTTGCATTAATCTACATTACAAAATTAGACAGTTCCTGTTTTTTTTTTAATAATTCATTTAACTTCTTGTACACTACTCTTTATTTTCATCAGCATCGGCTGGTGTCACAAGATCATCCAATTCTTTATTTGTGATTACACGATCGTCACTGTTGATTAATTCTTTGACTTCTCCTTCTGCATCTGAAAATTCTTCACTGCTTATTGCTTTTACAGCTTGTATCATTTTCTTTGCTTTGGCAGAAACTCTTAAAAACTGTTGACAACTTCTGGCCAGAAATATTGGCAATAAGTATTTAATGTTGATGAATTCACTTGTTTCCATTTGAGTTTGATCATTTCTATGCAGTCTCTTATGTTGAATTCCTTACAGAAATGGTTGAAACAAAGCTACAAAAGGAATTATTCCTTTTGAGCAGACTCACAAGCAAGTAGCACCAATACTAAAAGATTTTTCATTGGGAAAGTAAATCCTATTGAACTCCTGAAATTTGGTAAAGGGTAAATTCTTTGTTAGATAAATTAGAGACAATTAAAAAAAAAACTTATACACAAAATTGCATTCCACGAGTCTGTGCTCGGCAAGGGTTTATTGTACATGATTTTTTGGGGCTTATTTTTTAAAAAAATTTCATAGCATTTAGAGTTTTTCAAATATTCAGAGGAAATATTATACTGATTTACTGATGGAACTATCTTTCTAATGAAACAATTATTTTTGCTGAGAAAAATTTTATAACAGAATTCAGACACAGAAATGAGACAAACATTCATCCCTCTTTCATTAAGGATTTAAATTCAACCATAATATAGAAAAGAAGAAAAATTATGACAATTAGATTGAATCATAAAAAAAAAAATTATTCCACCAGAATGTTTATTTATTAGCGAAAAATTCATCAGCATAAGAGTTAATTTTAAGATATTCCAGTAATTAGATACTCAGATATTAATATTATTAAGGGAGAAAATATCAGATAACTCAGAAAAGTATTAATTTCAATCACATTTATTCAGGTTTCAGAATTGTGGAAGATTATACATTAGTATTTATGCAGTTTTATATACAATGCTATTTCAAATTTAGAATATAACCATGACCATGCAGCTTAAAAATATTTAAAAAAGATATTCATATTGTTCACAAAATGTAATAATTATAAGATCTGTACTTTTCTTACACATTCTAACAACAATCAGCAGTACATTTTATGAAGAATAAGCAGTATATTTTAAGAAAATATATCTTGAAATTTTCAAAATGGAAAGCTTGATTATTACTGCAGGATTTCTTCCTGAAAATATGATGAATAAAATATTATAAGATAATTATATAAATATAAGTCAAACAAAAAATTCCCCAAATTTTCATATTTGCAAAAGATAAGACCTTGTAGCATTGATCTCAACGCAAACCATTTATGTATGAAGATATAAATTAATAAATTAGTTTTCAACATTTTCTTAAATTTATGAAAGATAAAAATTCTTTGCATAAGAAAATGCAATCAGTTACTTAAAAATTTTTCACTTTAAATTTGAACATAACACCAAATTTAACAAATAAATAAACATCAGCATTAAAGACTACCCAAAATGAAAAATGTACATGTTAAAACCAGACAAATCAACTGCTAAAATTTTCTTTGAAAATTTACACTATACATACCCATATTTATATTTATATGGATAAGATACCTTTGAACATTTTTAAAGGAAAGACAATTGCAAATCTATGGCAAGTATATGAAAGACTGACCAGCCTCTTCAATACAGAAACAGCAACTGAAGACAAAAGATGGTTATTACTAAGTAAGCACCTACTTACTTTTATAACAAGTTTACAAAGAGAAGAGAACATCTGAGGAGTTGTAAGAAAAAAGAAACCACAAAAATTAACACATAGTGATAATATCTGCTTCTATATAATGTTATATATTATATATACTTCTGTTATATAATTCTAATATAATTATTTAGACATTAAGAGAAAACTAAAACTAGCTAAAGTGATTGATGACAATATAACCGATGATATGAAACATACACAGGAAACATAAATTTTAACAATTTCTTACTCCACGTTATGTTACTCATACTTCCATGAAATACATCACACATTTCATTTCTTGCGTTTTAAGCAAATGAAGTTTGCTATTCAAATCTGGCACACACACACAAAAAAAAAAAAGAGTTAAGAAAATTCTATGAAATGCTAACAAATCAGATGTAATTTTCTGATCAAATATATGTGGGAAATCAGAACCGGCAGCAAGGTGATGTCATCTGCCGCCAGCCCAGCGCAGCGCAAAACAGCTCAGACAAGTACCAGAGGTGGTGTGGAGCAGACGAGTTCCAAATGTGGAAGAGAACAGACGTGTTCTCTGTAAGCTGACGTTGACTTGCCTTCCAGGAAGTTTGAGGAGGGATGATGTCCCAGTGGTATTATAGAATCCACCAGCATTTGTGAATCCTGATCTTGTTCCCGAGATTTGACAAGATAAGCCAAGCTGTGAACTGTTGATTATAACATGAACAATTCATGGACTATTCCTAGTCGTGGGGTTATCGTTACCTTTAGTTATGTCAATTTACCATGTTATATTATCATCCCATCTTTTATCATCTTTCATTCATATTAGTAATTTCATAATAAATTTACTGTATACTTATCTCGTGCTTTTGATCCTGTAATCTTATATATATATGTGGGTGGAAGTTAAAGATGATATCCTTCAGTAAATAACACCTTCCACATGTCTTCCACACCACAAAAACATTTAATGATTTATAAAAAAAGCTACAGATTGAATTGAATAGGAGTGCCTAAGCACCTTCTTGTGCTTGTTAGATACAAAGGCAGTTCTACATCACTTTTGGTATTTAAACAGCCGCTCAGCACCTACTACTATCATTGTCACCACCTTCACGCTGTCTCTCAGCATCATCTCCACCTTGTTTTTGCTACAGGTGCACAGGTGATGTCCTCTGGTGGCTGTGGAACTTAGGGGTCCCACATTAAATATATACTTGTACACTTACACACAACACCTTATTATGCACCATCAGAAATGAAAATTCATTTAATTCATTTTTTTTTACTTATCTATTTTTAAATTAAAAAGAATACATGATGCATGCCCACATAGCTAGTTTTGCAACAACTTAGAATTTCCACTATATATAGCTCTAAGGACTATATTTGACTGAACCATTAAAACTACTTCGACATTCATCATCTTCTCAATAAAGATCAGTAAAATCATTATCAGCATAAACTTTTGTCTATAAATCTTCGTACACAAAGATTTGGAGCCTCTGTTATATATACAATTTTATATTACAAAACGTCAACTATATTTTTTCAAATGACTAGAAAAATCTATATCATTCAACATTATAAAATTCAGGACACCAGAATAGCAAATAATTGCATAAGTCAAATTCAAAAGATTTTTATTTACAGTTTCTCGTGTCAAATATAAACCAACAGTAATAAAACTGTTTAAACATTTTAAAACAGCATGTTATTAAATCTAAATTAATATAAGTTATAAAGAAATAATTCTAACGGAGAAAATGAAATGCATAGAGCACAGTTTAAACATTAAAGCAACTGCCTTTCTATGGTAGAAATGTAATATACACTCATGTTTGTGAAAATTGCAACACCAAGAAGGAATCGTCATAATTGAATGCAATTTAATACACAGTTGAGTGGTAGTGGTACAAATAAATGATTAAATGTTCAAAGCAAACAAACAAGAACAAGAGATCAGAATCAGTATTTTGTGTGGCCACCACGCGCCGCAATAAGTGCTGCTACACGACGTGGCATGGAGTCAAACAAAGTTTGAATGTCTGACTGAGGAAGAGCATTCCATATCGTTTGTACGCGTACCCAAAGTTCGTCTGCAGACGCAACAGGACGAGGATCACGAGCAAGACGCCGACCAATGACATCCCACACATGTTCAATTGGCGACATATCCGGGGAACACGCAGGCCAAGGAAGAAGCTGTACCTGCTGCGCTGCAAAGAAGGATTTAACAATCCGAGCAGTATGAGGGCGGGCATTGTCCTGTTGAAATACAGCGCCTGGCAAGCTTTGAAGGAAGGGAACAGCTTCGGGCTGTAGAACTTCACGGATATACCGGTTGCTGTTCAGATTGCCCACAATTCGTAGCAATTGAGATCGTCTATGATATGCTATGGCGCCCCAGACCATAACTCCGGGTGTTCGTCCACTGTGGCGTTCGATAATGCACTCCGGAAGGTGGCGTTCACCGGCATAGCGTCTGACACGAATGCGGCCATCATGGTACCACAAATTAAAGCGGGATTCGTCAGAAAACACGACATGCTGCCAATCAGCACGCCAGTCTCTATGCTGATTGGCCCATTGTAGCCGCAGGCGGCGATGGTCGTGCGTTAGGGGGATCCTGTATAAAGGAGTCCGTGCGCGCAGTCCACACTGCAGCAGACGTCTACGAATTGA
The DNA here is from genome assembly GCA_000611955.2 of Stegodyphus mimosarum. Taxonomy (NCBI): domain Eukaryota; kingdom Metazoa; phylum Arthropoda; class Arachnida; order Araneae; family Eresidae; genus Stegodyphus; species Stegodyphus mimosarum. The sequence continues at coordinate 660,832 of KK114387.1, forward strand.
TGAAGCACACAATGAAACACCTGTAGCTATTGACCACAGTGCTGCCAATTGTCTAGAGGAAGCTGTACGGTCCGTCCGCGCCATGCGGACCAGGTGTCTATCATCGCGAGCTGACGTCACATTTCGGGGTCCACTCCCGGATTTCCGAGTTGTCCGACACTCGTCCGTCCACTGCTTCCAAACGCGCATCACTGTGCTGCTGTTACGCTGCACACGAGAGGCTACTGCACGATACGACAATCCAGCTTCACGAAGGCCGATGATTCTCCCTCGTTCAAACTCTGTAAGTTGTTCAAATCTCGCTCTCTTTCGTCGACGAGGCATAAGTACAGATTGAGTTAACGTTTACCACTAGCAGATAACCACCGATAACCATACACGCCTCGCTACAGCCGTCCATTTATTCGGATCCATCAGCCGTTCAGAGGGCGCTGCTCAGCATACGCATGCGCTACGGATTTGCAATTCTAATCATTTGCATATCATGCGCTACTTTGCATTTCCTGAAAATTTCAGCTCACTCGCGTAAGTCCTTCATGGTGTTGCAATTTTCACAAACGTGAGTGTATTTAAATAAATTTGAACGAAATCCTAATAAGCTTTTACATGTTTCACAACACTTATAAATTCAGGAAGAAAAAATATCAGAATGCATTTTCCTTACAGATGATCTCAAATGAAGAAGTCTACATTTGTGCTAAGACTTCACTCATTATATGAAGATTCATATATCATACCACACCACAACAGCAATCAAACCCCTATCAAATAGGTGTACAAAGAACTTTTATTAACGGGACAAACGCTAAATCAGTTTACAGGAGGAATAAAAATTCACATCATCAGACCACCATTTAATAATCAATCTGTAGCAGAAATAAAGATTCACATTATCATATTGCTATTTAATATCAATCTATTAACACTAGAATGCCCACAAATTTCATCTCCCTAGAACGCTGCCAGAGTCATTTCGACTCCAATGAGATTTGTAAGGTAAACACATAAATGAGAACACAATAATGAATACATTATTCAATCAAAACATTCAAATTTGTAATTAGGAAAAATAGATACAAATATCAGTTTTAAAAAAAAGCATAACTGAATTTACAATTATAAGAAAATGAAAAAAATGGCATACTTTTCACAAAATTCATATACTTACAATCCTTTTTAAACTAAAATTCAAGAATGCAGTTTTTGAATGTATAATCTAGCTTGCACGACATTTTCCGCACACCATTTTATTGCATGAAATACAGATTTTAGTAGTCATATTACCATTACAAAGTTTCATTTCACATTTGCTTCTCTTTGGGACTGATATCTTCGGTGGGTCTGCTCTGCTTGCATTTCTTTATGGTTTATTAATAAGGCAAATGTAATTAGGACGCATTTCATTAGCTAACATCTGGATGAACATCTGTCTTGTAATTAGTTTTTCAGCAATTTTTTTAAAAAATAATCCAGGCTTTTATAGCAGATAAATCTAATATATTGTAAAAAGTATGAACAAGTGATCTTCTAGAAGGCACTTTTATAGTGTACTTTTCAGCCATCTGATTGATTACATTGACACCACATTTGGTTGCATTATAAAAGCTAACTGTTTCTGGAGTTTTCTTTTTATTATTACTTATATCGACAGATGGGTGAAGGGTACTTAAAATCATTACATTTTTCTTTCTCTTTTCTTAATATACTATAACAGTAGCACTTGTTTTGTCATGTTTCAAAATTTTAGATTCATACAGTGCCTCTCGGGAATGTTTCATGGACTTCGGGATTTGTTTTCGTGCAATGCTGACAGTTTCCACCAAACTAGTTCCCTTCTTTTGCAATTCTTCAGCTAAATGAAGTGATGTAAAAAATTATCAACTGTTGACATTTAGACTTTTGTTCAGTAAAGGTTTCATCAGTCTCATAACAACATATTCAGATAATCTTTGATCAGATGTGTCTTGCCTCTACTTCGGTACATATCTTTACATTGTTCAAAATTGTTCTGTCTGTAAATAAAAACCAAGCACTCAACACACTATTATCGCATGTTTCATTTGGCATGATTTATTGGCCCACTATCTTGCTGTATAATATTTTGTTTTGAGAAACCATCCAGGATTTTTTTTTAATACATTTCCCATTCAGTGCCATCAGGAGCAGTGAAAGCTTTAGTATTACCTGATGCATCTTCTGAAATTTCCTTGTACTCACCTCCATCAGAATCTGATGAACAGTCATTTACACATTCAAAATCAGCTATTTCAAATCCTCGTCTTCAATGTCTGATTGTTCATCCCTTCAGATTCATTATATGATAACTCATGTAAAAGATTTTCTATTTCCTCTGGCGTTAATTCTATTTTATAAGCCATTTTTTGCAATACATTCAGACAAACTCAATAGCATGAAAATTTATGAAAAATATAATACAAATAGCAACAAAATAACTGAGAAAGGAGTCATTCTAAGTAGTGCTGTTGTTGTTGCTTATCTCCAAGAGGTCCGACGGAGTCAGATCAAATCAAGGAATCTGTTGACAGAAAGGAAATCGATGACAAGGTGGGGGAAGTGTAGATATCGTCCCACAGGATATTCATACAGTCCAAGATATGTTCAGGAGATGCCTGGTGTTTGTGGCATTTGGGACAGAGGGGGAAGGTTTTGTTACCCGCTACGAAGGTGAGGCAATTCAGGTTCTAAACAGTAAGTAGCTGGATCCAGCAGGTGCAAAGAACTGACCATTTTTTTAACTTAGGGGTAGAAAGAGGAATGTCACAAAAACTCATATATCACTCTTTCAAAAAGAAAGTACAATACAAGATCATGACCCCTAATCAGGAAGAAAATGATAAAAATGCGGCTTTTTTTCCCCCGGAATCGATACGACCCCATTGGGTGTTCTAGGGATATAGGCCCATAAATATTTTGAAAATTAAGTTAAATATTTTTGGTTTTCTCGTCACAGACATCACTAATTCATTAAAAGTCACAGAAGGAAAACAACTGAAATGAAAAATTAGGAAAGCTATGGGTATTTATTTAACGTGAGGAGTCGAAAGGACTCTGCCAGGCATTCTAGTTTAATTTTTTTTTAATGTACAAAATTTAAGGGATAGAAACTTTGCAGTTTGATTCTAATTGAAAAGACGGTAGGGCTAACGTCTACAAAATTACCAGAATTTGCAAATTATGTCTATTTTTATGAAAAGTTCTGAACCAAAGGGTAATAATTATGCTGCTGAAAAATTATAGAAATATTCATAGTTAAATACGTAAACATACACATGTGTATCCGGAGAGTTGTGACTATGAAGAGGATATAAGTGCATGAGTGGTTTCAGGCAATTTGTGAGCTCATACTTCTTCATAACTTTCACAGTTTTTCTTGTAAGAATTGGGTAAATTTTATAAGGTATCGAGTAAAATAAATAGTCAAGAACAGATGATGGAATGAGTCAGAGAACTGTCAATCACAAGCGCAGGCGGCTACAGTGCTCAGTGTAATGCCCAGTGTTGTCTGCAATTTGTGGAAAGTTTCAAGACACTGGATCCATATCAAAAAAACCCAACCAAGATCGACCATAACAAATGAGGATCCTTATTTGACACTTTCAGTGTGGAGGCACAAGACTGCCACAGCTTCACAGCTTTCATGTAAGCTGTATGATGCCACTGGAAGCTGATTTTTTAAGGTATATAGTTATGCAAAAGGCGTTATGAGATAGGGATACATGCCAGAAGCCCGCTGTTTGTGTCCCATTTACTGTGGCACACAAGAGAAGACATTTAGCATGGAGCAGGCAACATGCGCTTTGGACCAGAGTTCAGTGGAGCATTGTGCTTTTTTACAGATGGGCTGAGATTCAGCCTGGACAATGACTTATGGCATACCTGTATCTGGGAAGAGCCTGGAACACAATACCATCCCTCCTTCATCAGAGGAAAAAAACCATTGCGGTGTTGCAGGTGTAATGGTTTGGGCAGGCATTGTGTTGGATGGCTGCACACTTCTGCATGTGTCTCACAAAGGCTTTCTGACTGCTATGAAGTACAGACAGGAGATAATAAAGCCCTACGTTTGACTTTTCAAGGGCACAGCTCATTCTAGTTCCTGTTAATGGACAACAATGCTCATTCGCATAGGGCTCAGCTAGTTGACGATTACCTGGAAAGCAAGGATATTCGCCAGATGGAATGGCGAGCCAGATCTCCTAGCTTTAACACAACAGAGCATGTCTAGAGCACTCTTGGGAGGGCAATTTCATTCAGCTATCCCCCTCTGAGAATCACTTTGGAGTTGAAAACTACTTGTTGCATGAGTGGAATCAACTGCCACAGGGGCTCCTCAACTGTCCCCTGTCCAGTATATTGCATACTTGCCAACTTATGATTCTCAAAAATCAGAATATGTTTTAAAGAAATCAGGAGATTTTTCTCAACAACAAAAGATTTTTTAAATGATAAAAAATATACTTTTTAATAATGAATTAACTTCAAATAGTTACTAATTAATATCTGAAAGTTCAATTTACCAATTCTTCAATGCAGATAGTACAAAAATACTTACATGTAAAAAACATTATTATTTGCCCGTTTAAAAAATAATAATACTTTCAGTTTTCATACCAATGGTATGAACAGTGGCAGATTTTGCCACATAGGATTGCTTTTGCTAATAAAAGTTTTTTTAAAGTGCCGTTACTAATATTAGATCTAAATTTAGTCCTTGTTTTCACAACAACACTAACAATCCTCTTGCACTCTGCATTGCTAAGGGGAATTTTCAGGATGGCCAACATTATTCTAGACAGTTCACTATACTTTAAAGTTTCATCAGCACTATTCAGTTTCCAATTAAACTCCGTGCCAATCCTAGCTGGTTTTATAACTTTATCCGAATTTTCTAATCGTAAACTGCAAAACTGCCACTGCAATTGATCAGTTGCTACATCAATATCATCGTCTTTCATGATTAAAACGCAGTAAAACTGGAAATGTATTCAAAACGTATCTTGTATCAGAAAAGACGCATTTGCTAGAGCATAAACATCTGTAACTTTAGCCTGTAAAATTACTTCATCACTGATTGGAAATTTATGTAGCATGTAATCACGTAACTCAGCAGAAATAGTTTCTAACGTGGAAATAACAGTTATAAAACTTTTTGCATTCCTTTGAAAGTTTTCCCACTACTTTGTTAGTTGCAACCCCTATTACCAAATCTTCATCTTTCTTCTGATTTTTTTATTTCACCATAATCACATCATATATAGAATTAGAAGACAAAATCAAGGTTTTACAAACTTTAATAATAAAATATCTTTAAACAGATCATGAATCACTGATTTCAGAACACAAACTAATGGAAATCTGCCTTGTAGAACTATGTTAAGAACATAGAATGATGGCAAAATAAATTGTATAAAAGAGCAAAAAGCTTTGTCAATGTCCGAAGACAAAAACATAAATATTCATTTTTCATAAGATAAACTTACAGAAAATGGAAAATATTTATATATATTATATGGGGTTGTGTAGTATGTAATCACGTAACTCAGCAGATGCTCCGCTAGGGAAATTATATTTTTCCTTGTGGAGGAATTTCTCCCCCCCCCCATTTTGAGAGGAATTTGTATCAGGTTTATGCTTATATTTTGCAGTATTATTTTGAGAACTGCAAATTAAATTGGTTACTTGCTGCAGAAATTATTTTTCTCAAACTTATTTTTAACAGCGGAAGTAGTAACTACATATGCATTTACTTCAGGTATTTTACAAACTTTGGATAGAGCCTTTTATCTTAACTTTAGAAGCATTTACTTCTTTAAAAAATGCAAGGGTTCCACTGTTCAAGGATTCTAGATAAACATTTTCTTAAAGATGACCAGCATGTACATACATGTTTCAAAATTTTTTTTTTCGGTATTATGCAGCTGTTGGAATTGTCTAAATTTTCCCTTCCTTTTAGAACTCCTTTCAAGATAACAATAAATATCAATAATGTGTTTATCCACAGCTAAACAATTATCCAGAAGCACCAAGTGCTAAGCAATTATCCAGAGGAACTGCCTTTTCTTTAAAAGTTTTAATAATTAGCTGTGCTATATTAAAGACTGTCAAATGTCTTTCTAAATGGGTGCAGAAAATGAACTACACTCAATTTCTGAAGACACTGGATTAAAAAAATAAACAACAATTGGATACAGTTTTTAATAGGTATTATTGCTTCCGTCCGTAGACAGATAGAATGGAAACACAGCTGTTTTGGTCCTCCCACTTCAGTATTTCTTAGCAAATTCGCTATTGGGAAACATTTTTCTAAATAAAGCTGCAACATCATCCGATGCATTCGGTGGCAGTTTGTGCTTCAGTAAAATTAAAGAGAATGAGCATTCTGCATTAATAACATTTTCACCCTTTATTTCAACAGAAAAAATTAATTTTTTGTTTTTTTCTATCAGAACTCATGTTGTCCTTGCGCTTTTGTGTATGCACATGTTTGAGAACATCCGCTCTTTCACTGTGCGAAATCGAAAAATCGCTGTGACAAACACTACACATCACAAATGTATTAAACTTCCTTGAGGAAATAGTAGAAGGAAAGTCATCCGTGCGCAAAAAGAGCACATGCACTCACACTGTTCAATGACAAGATGAACGAAATAACAACCACGATCTTGCTTTGTGCTCATTAGCTAATATATATGCCAGATGACACACAGTGAAGAACTGGAACACGACATTTTTGGACACAAGTGTTCTCACTCACAAAGCAGAAGACTGATATAATTTCTTACTCATGAAACTACTTTGGCTTTCTTTTATATATAATCTAGAGAAAAACTAAGGGCCTTTGAGATGCACAAAATCACTTTTTTTGGGGGCAAATAACAAAGGCAGGCTACACAAAAATCGTGAAAAATTTTAAGAATAATAGAAAGTCAGGAGAAATATGTTGTAAATTGGGTTGGTAAGAGAATGGTCAGAAATTGGGAGTCTCTTGCTTAAAACACTAGAGTTGGCAACCTTGACACAGTCACGCTGCATGACCTGTGTTGCTGTGATAGGGGACCATATCCTATATTAGACTCATTTTCCGTTCGATTGCACACACATTTCATTACACAAAGTGCTTATTTCAGTCTCTTTATTACATTTCTGCCATATATTTTTGGGCCCACCAGCGGCCGAGGGGTAAAGTTGCTGAACACTAGTAGTTTGGCACAGAGTTTCACTCCCAGCGAACAGGCTGGCTGCATGGACATTTTTGTGGTTCTCCCCAAGTGTAATGTGTATATGAGCCAGTTTCCCTTACAAAGTCCTCCACGAAAGCATCCCTACCCTTAGGCAGACAGCCCTCGAGTGCTTTGCTATAGTTAAATAAGCAAACAAAAACAAGCATACATTTTTGAATCACCCTGTATGATTTCAGAAGAGAATTTATGTATCACATTGATGCTAACATGATATTAGAATATAAAATTTACCCAGTGTGCCTTCAGCAATTCTTTTACTTTAACACAATTTTACATTTCATACTTCCATAACTGGTTTTATTACTTGCTTATCTACACAAGCAAGTTATTATGCACTATTTATGTACTATTATTTATCACATAATTATACTACCACTTAGTACTATACTAATGTTATAATATTCTTCTAAAAAAATAGATTTGCTTAGAGCTTTAATTTTTAATGCCAAAATAGAAATGAGATTAAATAAGCAAGCAAAGAAAAAAAAAAAAAAAGGCTGAATGTTGAAGTTGCTTCAAAATGTACTTAATTAATTAACAAAAGTGAAAATGTGCAATGAATATCAATTTTATTATAGCAAAAAGTGTCTATTAAGAAACTTACCAGTTCTGGCAAATATCGGAAAAAATCAGATATTACACTAGACAGTGATATTCTGTGAGCTTTTGGCAGTGCAATTCTTGTAAGTTCAAATGCTAAAGCAAGTTCTTCTTGATAAGAAGCAGCAGTAGCACATAAACACTGCAATGCTGCATGAAATGTTTGAGAATTGACTTTATCCAGTAAACAGCATGCAACAGAATTGATCTATAAAGGAGAAAAGAGTAAGAAATCAAAACTAAACTGAAACATAATAGCTAAATGTATAAAAAACATATTTTTTTAAATCTGAATTTTATAGTCAAGTTCCTACCGAATTTTAAAAAATGTTCATATTGTGAGGTTTCTTTAATTTGATTAACCAGTTATTTTAGGTTTTGAGTTTGTACCGCCACTTCTCTCTTTCTGTTTTCCCACCAGAATGCAAATGCGTTCACACATATTTAAACAGAAGTTTTGCGATAGTTAATTTAGAGCATATTCTGCTTTTTGAAGGTCACAGTACTAGGTTTGCTATTCTAGATAACAGTTAGTGTTTTTGGCTTTGCATTCGATTGTCAATAGTTGAATTTAAGCCGATGAAGTTTTGAGCCAACTTCGTATTAAATTCTCTAAGCAGCTTTCAGCTATTAATTATTTGAAATTCGCTTCACATTTGATTTACTGCCTTGAGTTTTTTGCCATAAGGGCCGGCAGACATGTAAAGCAATGCTCCGCAACTGGTGTGCCGCGGCACACTGGTGTGCCATGAGTAGGATATAGGTGTGCCGCAATCAAATACATGTATTTGACATTTTGCAATTTTTTATCATGTATTTAATACACAATGACAATTTTTTTTCCTTAATAATGTCTATTTTAAATGTTTTTATATATTTCATTGTTGCGTGGTTGTGTGTGTGATTGTAAGTGTGTCAGCATTTGAATTTTTTCGGCACTTCCTTGATAACTCGGAACTCAAAAATATATAACTTTTTTTTAAACATAAATTTAAACGAAATATATTGGTTTCAGACCATTTTAATTAAAAATGATAGCTCTAAAACTGTTTTTTTTTTTAAATTTGAAATAAACCAATCAAATTGAAGAATTTTTGTTTTTTAATTTTTAAAAAAAATTTCGATTATTATGATAATTATTATGATTGCATATAAATAAATATGTTATGGTTTTATAATTGTATATTTTTCAAATTAAAAACAAAAATTTATTGTAAATTTTGTGTACAAATCAATAAATATATACATTAGCTTTTGGTGTGCCACGAAATTCCAGAAAGATTTTTTGTGCGTCGCAGGTGAGAAAAGGTTGCGAAGCACTGATGTAAAGCACCAGGACTGCCTTCTTTTCATTTTATTTAGCTATAAACCACTTAATCTCTACATAGAGCTAACCACTTTGCATGATTAGCAAAGACAGTCAAACTCTACAGCATGATTAAATCTATCTTCACCAACCATAGATCATAATTTCACTTTAAGAAATGAACCACACAAGAAAGAATTTCTTGATTAAATAAAGATTAAGACTGTTTTAGCCCCATATGATTGGCATTGATAAAAATATTCAAAATGTATGTTTTTATATGGAAAAAGGTCCAAGTAAGTCTTCCATCCCCTAATTAAATTACATGATTTAAACTATTTCCATTCAAAGAAAATAATGGTCATTCACAGGTCTCATAGAATTTAATTTGAATAAAAAAGTTTTGAATTTTAGCTTTTATGCAAATGAGTAATTTGAATTTAATGCTTTTAAATCAATTTTTTCTGATGTACAAGGTATTTTTTTACAAACAAGTTCAATATATTAATTAATATGCATACCTGCCTTTAACAATATTTGCGTAATATCTCAAGAAATTTTAAGTAATGGTATTTCAATTTTATTACATGTACTCTTTTGGATCCCACTGTTTATGGATTTTTTTTTCATTGATGACCTTTTTCCTACACAATCTATGTAAAAATTTAAACTTCATTCATTAATGTTTTTAACCAAAAGGTACCACATGATCTAAATTGTAGTAACTTGAAAGTTTATTTCATTTGATTTATTTCATGCACTTGCTGTTTGACGAATTTTTTAAGATCGTCATTTTAAGCATTTCATACCTGTTGCAACTTACAATAATTTTTCAATATCCTGTGCTTTTATATTAACCAACCCTGTTCCATTAGCTAGCTTGACAATTTTGTCAACAACAGCAATGAACTCTCTTGTATCTCCTGCTTAGCTCTGGTTATATGTCTATCCACACTCCTTTCAAACATTTCTTGGTCACCACATTCTAGAAAAGACTGATGTTGTCTATAGTATCCATGATGTTGTAGTTTTTCCAAAACTCTCCACTGGTTTGCTTATCTTTTCCATTGTTCTTATCAGTCAGTTGCCGGAATACCTGACGCAGATAAGAAGCCTTAAAATTTGAAATTATGACTTGATCAATTGGTCGAATTAAGAAAGCTACATTTGGCAGCAAGAAAACCATTTTTTACTGGAATGTATGTTGTTAAATTGGACAGATGCATAGGATGGCTTCGAGTATTATTAAGCAAAAGTAAAGCTTTTGGTTATAGCTTTCTTAATTTGCAGTAGTATTTAACAGACAAGAAGAAATGCTCGGTAAACCAATTCTTGAAAATTTTTACAACATCACATCAAATTAATTATTAAATATGTTTAATATTTGAAGATGCTACATTACAAAATAAAAATAATTTTTCAAGTGCAAAACTGCTTTCAGAATTTGCTAGTCATCATACTGTTACACATGCATATATATACAAGGTGTCTCAGTGCCACGTTTCAGAACTTTTAAGAAGGGTACGATGCATCCCGAACAACTCGGAATCATTTGGCAATGCAGGGTCTAAAACACTTTTCTGACATGGTAGATGGCATTGTGCAAAAGTTCAGAGAGTTCTCGGAAGAAATCGCCATCTTCCCACAAAGACGCGGAGTTAATAGGATAAATAATTATATGATCGTGCAGTTAGCCAATATTCATTTGGCATATGGGGCTGCAGACTGTAGTGGACCAGCTGCACAGCACTTGTATGCAGAACAAGATGCTATAAGGCGTACACCAGCCATGATTTTTTTTGAAAGGCAGCACCCGAGGTAAGCAGAAAACAAGTTCCTTTCAAACAGCTGCCATGAATTGGGCATGATCAACACAGACTCCACACGTTGAAGAGAATGTGCTACATCAGGTACAGGGGACTCCAAGTTTGAGTTTGCAAAGTGTAGTGCACATAGTCAGAGTTTTCCATTCTAGCACCTGGAGGATTTTCAGAGAAAACAAAATGCATCCGTACCACATGCAGCACATCCAGACACTTGAATTAGGTGATTAAGTACCTCATATTGCTTTTGCACAATGGTATCTAAAAAAAGTGTGCTACAAATCACCGTTTCCTTGCTAATGTGTTGCTCACCAATGAAGCATCCTTCACAGTGGAAAAAATATTCAACACACAAAATGCCCATCTCTGGGCGTTAAAAAACCCTGAATCAACACAATGCCATGCAGCGCAGAGAGAGTTTTTCGTTAATGTTTGAGTAGGCATTGTGGAGGATCACCTTATTGGACCTTAGCTGTTGCTTTTTCGTCTAAGTCACTATAACTATTTCATCTTTCTGCAGCAAGTCATGCCCCAACTTTTAGATGATGAACAGATTTCTGCACTGATGCGACAGACATATGGTTCCAAAACAATAGGGACCCAGCCCATTTCAGCCATAATATTTATACCCACCTATACATCAGATTTAGTCAACAGTGCATCAGATGTGGTGGTCCAGTACATTAGCCTGTTTGACCACCAGATCTATCATGCGTGGATTTTTTTTTGGGGGGGGGCATAATAAGACATCGGTTTATGATACTCCTGTTGACAATGCCAAGGAGCTGGTTGCACAAATCGCAGTAGCTGCCAGGGAAATTCAAAATATGCCTGGAATATTCCAGAATACTCAGAATTCCAGGCGCCGTAGATGTGAATTGTGCAATGAAATCGGAAGAAATTATGAACACTATCTTTGACTCATGTTACTTTTGTTCATGCAAGTTTATTATTAAAAAGAATATTAACATACCATAGCATCTTTTAATTTTTGTGTACACCAGCATGTCAGGAAAGCATTTTCAATCCTACAATGCTATATGATGCCAAATCATCGGGGTGCACACTACCTCTGCTAGAGTTCTGAAACCTGATACTGAGACACCATGTGTGTGTATATGTATATATATAAATTGGAGGTCAGCTCTAAATTTCCCTTTATTTTATATTAAAACACAGAAAATATTAATACTTTAATTACTTGAGCCTTCTGGCTAATTGAAGGCCAGACAGTCAGGCTTTTACTGAATAATGAAAGCAAGTTTCTCCCTTTTTCACATTTGAATGAAAATAAATTCTAAGATGCTGGGATTTTGACTTCACAGAAATTATTAATCAGTAACTTACATATTTACAGCTGTCAATCAAATAATACAGACGTTACGGTAAACATTCAATCCGATTAGAAGATTTTATATTCAAATTCATAAGAATTTTAAAATTGATAACTTACAGTCGTGAAAGGTCCAAGTCTTTTTATATTTTCTATAATTAGTTTATCATCCTCATACAAATCTAGAACAGAAATAAATGTATGTAAGTTAATCATAAAATTAAATTATACAACCAGTACAAAAATTTCATGATCAAATTAATGTGCATTAAGAAAGTGTTAAAAATTACTGGTTTGTATTTAACTGCACATAAAAAAAAATTAGACATGATTTCAAATGAAATTAAAAGCTTCTTTTCATACACAAACACTACTACAATAAATCTTTGCAAAAACAAATTTTTGGTTTGCTCTATCCGATTCAATAAGAAAAATGCACGATCTTTCTAAAAATAGTAAAATTCGACAAAAGAATCAGTTAAAAAAATCATAATCAGACATATTAAGATGTGTGAACAATAATTGAAAAAAACTCCTGTTAAGGATCACTTATATCCTTATAATTATTATTGCATGTTGTGATTATTATTATTTTCCCCGCTTTTTTAAACTAAACACTATGATAATAAACATGATAAATCATTTAATAATAATATGATTCAGATTCTTCCCTAAAAATATACATTTGAAACTATAAATATTTATTCTCTGCATAATAATATGAATTGAGTAAACATTACTAACAAAAAATAGTAATCAATTTAATTTTATATAGTACATGAGTACAAAAATAACTTTGATTCTGCTGCTGACATGATGCATATTGCGGGAAAATTGTACCTATACTTCTATCCCCAAACTGAAACACTTCCATTATTCTTGACTTCACAGTTCCTGTGAATAAAAATTTATTAATGATATGCATGACTACCTTGCTAATAAACAATGGCTGAAACCACAGCAATGTCCTATATATTTTTTTACCTGAGGTAAGTGCGTACTCCTACATACAATGTATGGTGTCCTGAGGAGCAAGAAATAAATTTTGTGGAAACTTGATGATTCTTTTGGGTGCATAGAGAACGACAGAGTTGCGTAGATTCATAGGGTGCAAACAAGGAAAACTTGCAGATAAAGCTGCTTGGATTCAACATATAAATTTATTCCTTGCTAATTGATTCTTAAGACACATATTCTTCTTTTACTATCATACTTATAAATAAAATAAGCACCCCACAATTTAATATAACTAATCCCATTTTCAGTCAATGGATGAAGCAGACAAATAAGCAACACACATTAGCACAGTGAGAGGAAGACAGAAAAAATGACTGCACACTTTGCAGAGACATTAAGTATTTTTTGAAAGCAGGAGAGATGAAAAATGAGCAATGCCTTCGCCAGGACTCGAACCACGGACCTCTCGAATATGCGCCGAGCCTGCTGACCACTACACCATGAAGGCATGCCAAGAAGGTGGGAGAAATACCTTATAACTTCAGCAAAGGAGATGTTTATAGCAGCACTGGTTCCCTTGTTAAAATTTTGAACTGCAGCTGAATAAAAAAATATCCACAATCTGTAACATTAAAAATCCTATGCAACTGCTGCTAAAATTGGCATAAAATAATTCTTTAATTAACTTAAATTAATACAGAACAGGCAAAGAATGAACTAGAACTCAAATTTTTAACATTAAGTGAAGTTAAATGGCATCTATTATTTTAATTTGGACTGATTTGGAAAAGTAGTAAGAAAAATCCATAAAAAATACACAATAAAAATTCAAAAATACAATAAGGAAAATGCTGTATGATCACTGTCGGACTCAAACTCTTTCAAAACAATGATGTTACTTCTTTTTCTTATACAATCGGTTATGTTTCAGTTAACTGGAAGCAAAAGAAACGTAACTGATCACGCCAGAAAAAGAAGTAACATTATTGTTAGATTCATCCACCTCTTGAAAAATTTTGGCAGTGATATTATGATACATACATATAATAAGGGAAAAGCTGTGTGCGTATATGTGTATATATATATGCACACAGCTTTTCCTTTACTGCATTTTAAAAAAATTATCGTGTATTTTTTAAATATTTTTACATATTACTTTTCCAACTCAGTCCAGGTTAAAACAATAGATTCTAATTAAATTACTTAATTTTCAGTTCTAGTCATCCTTTGTATGTTTAGTTTTAATTTAACTTAATTAAATAATTATATTATATATATGTGTGTTCATTATTTTGCTTCAATTTGTATACATGACATACACACAAAATACGTAACACAGAATTATTAAATTAATTAAATTTGGCAATAATCCTTTTAATTTCCTATTTTAATTTGGCTATCTCTGATTTCTTTTCTAAATTGCTTATAATAATTTTTCTGGACTGCATCTTTCCAAATGAATTCATTCATGCTTCCTTATGCAATTATACTCTGCACTGTGGATGACTCTCATCCAATTACACGGCTTAAAATTTAAACACAGAAATTAAATTCATCAGTATTCCTTTTCCTATCAACCATCAGCCTTTTTTTCCATGCATCGCCCTGCTTGGTGCTAACCATGCATTGTTGCTGCTTTGCTTCGCTCACTGCATAAAGATATGTAAAATATACAAAATTATGGGGTACATCAGAAACCCCAAAATGATGTGGACTGCGAGAATTAAGAAATAAAATTATGTATAATGTTACCTACAGCAATGTCTGAAAGTTTCTTCTAAGTTATTATGTCACCTAATGGATCTATGCTCTTTTCTAATCCTTAAGTCATCGCTACAAAATTAACATAGATATATACATATATCAGGGTTGCCACTCAAACAGGAGAATGAAATTCCCTGACTTTTCCAGGTGCTTTAAGAAAATTCCAGTCTATCCGTGTAGTTCGTGTTTGCTGTACTGAGAAGTAAATTAATTACAAATCTGAGGCATTTATATACCAAGGGTGTTTACATATTTTTTGAATGATTTTGATTAAGAATATTAAAAAAAAATCTGATGTGTATGCCACATAACTTCCTTGTATAGAATATTCCATGCATTTTTTTTCCTACATTTCATTTAAGCTTATTTCCTAGAATTTCATGACAGATATATTTCTCATTCAATTAATTCAGTTCTCACTTGCCGACAAGACAAAGGTACATAATACCTCAAAACATCTTTATTAAAAACTGAAAAATATAGAAAAATAGAAAACACCAAATACAGTTAAAACAACTAAAAAATTTTTTACAATTCAAATTAAGTTTCTAAGCAAAAACAAGCTATTCGGTCAACACAAAGAAGGCAGATTTTTTTTTGGAGCACAAAACTGAAAGTTTACTTTTGGTCTCACTTGGTAAAAAGACACTGAAGGTACAGAAACTGAATTCACTATTCTGCCAAGTTTCAAATGTAACCAAATATGGCTGCTATGGTAAAAAAATTAGGCTTAGTCGCAATTAAACAACTTTCAAATTGTTGATAATTCTACAACTACTGCATGCAGATTAACTAAAGGCATAAAAACCTTAACAAGAAGATAAAAACCATATAATTTAATCATTTTTAAAGCAAAAAATGTACAATTTACCATCATGTAAGAATAAAAAAAACTGGGCTCATGGAGCCAAGTAACAGAGTGGGTATATCTATCTATCTATATATATATATAGAGAGAGATTTATATACTTTTGGTGTGGCTGATTGCAACCAGAAAGGGAGGTGCACAACTATATGTTATAACTGTCCTACATAAAAAATTTCAAAGTTCTGAGCTATTTGCTTTATAGTTATAGAGATAAGTACGTACAGACATCACAAAAAACTCTCTTCTGAATCCATTTTAAATCCTTTTTGCAACCCATTTTGGAAAAAAGAGTCCTTTATTTTGTCCTTACGTATAGATGTCATGGAAAAACGTTAAATTGCATTTGCAACAGCCAAAATGCATATTTTTGTTGAAATATGACACTTAAAAATTTTCGTGATTACAATACTTCCTTTACTTCGTACAAGGAAGTAAAAAAGGCAAATGTTTGGGAATCAAAATTCTTGGCAACTGCTTATTATTTGATATGAGAAATATCATCTACTACTTTTTAAATTTATTCTTATATCAAAATGTTGAATGCAAACAAGTTGTGGATTCAAGGATATGTTGTTGCACTTCCCGAAAAGAAATATTCCTATTCCATAACTTAAAAACGTGAAATGCATGTTATTAAAATTCTTAAATGCAAAATAAGCAACAATCAATACTTCCACATGGAAAGAAGATTCCAAAAGAATACCCAGCAAAGGTTTGTACTATTTCTAAAGTTAAACCTTTGGTAACAAGACAAAATCTGCTGAGTCAGAAATCAATTTGGAAAATCTTTTGTATTTAAAGAAAAAATGCCTAGCAAGTACGCTTCTTTAAGTATCAAACATTATGTATGCTTATTATTTTATTTTTTGCTGTTATCATCTGCATTAACAATAAATAAAATTATGATAAATGGAAATACATTGTGACCCTTGATGAAGTATAGGTTTATTACCTAAATGACTGCATCACTAAAAATAAATAAATGAAATGAAAATTTGAATGATTGAAATTACAGTACAAATAAAACAGAAATCATAAATTTAAAAAATATCGTTTGGCAAAACTAATATATGAACTGCAAAAATCAGATATGAAAATGAACCAAATAAAACGTCTAAGACACTCAAGAACCAGACTAACGATTTTATGTCACACTATAATAACTATACCTTACAGTTTTAATAACCTTGAAAGTTGGCGTATTTTAAGATTACACAAATACTTTTCTCCTCATTTGGTTTTTAATGAGAGCTTATTAACAATCTGAATCAGTAGAGAATATACCAAACCATGAAGAATTCAGTAAAAAAATAACTTCTTGTTTTCTGAACTGATTTTTAAATGATGCATTCTCTAAGAGTCTGTCGTCTAGAGTATGTCTAAACCGATACTTTAACATAATGAATCCTCAAATGTATATTAAAAATATCTTGCATTAATGAATAAGTAGTAAACAAGTTTTTGCAAAAATAACCTTCCAGAAAACTTTCGATTTTATTTATATAACATTCGTTAATTCAGAAATAATGCATAGACAGTCAATAAGGTGAGATACTTAGAGTTTGAGAGTTCAATATTTACTGTCATTATATTGTTTCTGGTTACATTTATTCATACTAAATGTTGAGCACCCATCGGTAGAAGAGTGGGGTATGACTGTTGAAAAGTGACAGTTTGATCTGAGTTCAAATTCCAGTGAGTGGACTGACCACATGTATGGCTTTTTTTTTTAAATTTTATTTTACTCCTGTAAATATGAATCACATTTTCTAGTCCACAAGACATTCCTATCTAATCGCTTTGCTGTATTCAAATACAAACAAAAATGCCATATGTCACAAATGTCTAATTCAGAAATACTTTTAAATAATTGCCCAAAAGAAGTATCATTGTAATCTAAGAAAATTCTTTTAGATGAGGAAAGATTTCCCGGCTTGCTTTATATCTTTAATAAAAGGATTAAATTTCAGGAACACCTAACAGTTTAACATGTTTGGGATGAAGTTATTTTATGTGCCACAGAAATGAAATGATGTGCTCATTTTAAACTGGATAATAATTCCTGAGAGATCTGAGAGATTAAGGCACAAGTCATCCATCTACCAAAAAAAAAAAAAAAAAAAAAAAAAAAAAAAAAAAAAAAAAAAAGGCATTACTGTAGAAATGCACAGGACTGAAAAATATCACACCATTTAAAGACAGATTAAAGACACTCCAAAACACACTAGAAGACCATTTAATTATGTTAATGAAACAAATAATGTAAAAATTTGAATTATTTCAGAAATCATGCGACTCGCAGAAAGCAAACATACATGTTCCAACCACTGACGTATTAGTAATTGACAGATAGGTACGATATGTGTTTTGTTAATGAAACAATGCTGGGATAAATTAGCAAAAGAGAAAAGACTGGCAAAGCAATGTTTTACTTTTTGATTCTAAAAGGTGGCCATCTTTTAAGTCTTGTTGCTGGTTTTGGGTGACATTGAGAGTACTTGCATGGTGTAAAAAGAACATACTTGATGAGTGTGAAACATGAATTTAATGGGTGCTTTCCTTGAACTTTGCAAAACAAATGTATAGAATATGTCAACCTATGACATGTGATAAAAAAAACATATGATTTGGAAGGAACTTGGCTGCAGTTTCGTGTGATGCTTATGTAAATGCTGCCTGGGATACTCTGCTAAATTCCTACTCCCTTAAAATACAGTTTTCAAAAGCTCTATTCCATCCCAGTATTTTATGCACCAAATTGCCACACCATGCTGAAGAGAATCATGGCTACTGGCTGTATTGATATCCAGTACGATACACTCCTCGGATAGACACATTAGGAGGACATACAGACTTCACATATTTCTTGGCTTTTACTGCAGAATGATACAGCATTAAATGTTTCACCCCTTCAGCCCTGCACAGGTGCAAGGGGGAATGGAAATTTACTAACAATTGTGATGTTGAAGCAAAAAAGTAAACATACATGAGATTAATGTGCAAATGTTTATTTACCCACAAGGCTTGACAAATGGTCTGAAATGAGATCTAGAAACAGTCTTTGAGATACTACATTTCCACAGCACCCATACACAGAATTGGAAAATTTTGACAGCAAAATATTATAAAAATTCTGGTACTGTTCTTATCTGGACCAGAGTCGTCACCAAATGATTTGTTAAACTCGCCAACAGTTCATATAAAGTCACCAATATTTACTTTTAAAATCGTTGAAATGTTTATTTTGTTAAAAGTACAAGAATGCCTTTTTACCTAATAATTAATTATCTTCTATACAATTTCTTCAGGGATGAAGAATTATTCACTCTGAAAGGAAGTGTACGAAAAGCCGTAAAGTGAAACTCTACTTCAGTTTGATGGAAGCACCAAAATAGAGATGTGAAGATATGACATGACAAGGAAAAAAAAGGATTATGTTTACAGAAATTGTCTGAAGGATCGAGAATCAGTTTCTTATGAAGAATTCGTTTTATTTATGCATGGGATTTAGGAATTAACTTCCCATGAATTTGTTCAGTATCAACTTCATATGAATCACTACATTTATGTTGATTGGAACAGTTACATAAGGACATGGCCATGCATTAATATCTAGCCCATCAGTTAAAATAGGCAGCACTGATAATATTGTTGAAGTTGAAGAAAGTCTGTTTTTGCATAAAAAAAAATGGTCGTATCTTCCCAACCCTGAGGGTGTATGCTGGGATTTTCTGAGAAACGAAAAGAATGTTTTTTAGTTGCTGTGCATAATGGCTCTGCCAGGATTTCGCTTAAAGTTATTGAAGAAAATATTACTGATGGCTGTATAACAGATGGTTGGAAAGGGTATAAGAATTAACAGAGGCTGGATTTGAACACTTCTGCATGAATGCATTAACCATAAATATAATTTTATTGATACCAATATTGGCTATCATACGCAAATTATCGAAAGGTTATGGAGCAGTGCAAAACAGCAAAATAAACATCAATGTGGCACTGACAGTAACCAATTAGATTTTTAATTAATTGCATTTTTGTAGCAGCAAAAACGTCCTAAAACATGCATGTTTTCAGAAATTTTAAATGATATCCACAGTTTCATGACTCCACATTGATCTTAATTCGCTAACCAAATTCCCGCCCCGATTCCGTCGGCATGTCGTTTAATACACTTAGAATATTTGTTATCTTATTTTTTCTCCTTGGATTTTTCTTCCAACTTAACTGTACCATAAATATTTTGGTGATTATTTTTGTACTTTGAATTTCTTACCAAATCATCAGCTTTGGGCAATATCTGAATATGGTCCTGATAACAGAACAGTACCAAAATTCTACCATACCTGTTGTTTTTAATTGGTTTCAACTAAGAAGAGTTTGATTCTATTTCCTTTTCATAAGTGAAACAAACTGTAGCAGCTTCTGCATAAATTTTAATATGCATTGCACAACAGTTTGTTTAGAAAAGGTTTCACCTTCAGAGCAGCATGCATTAAAGTATTTTAGAAGACTAAAAAATACAACATTTAAATATTTTTTTTTCATTTGTGAGTACATAAAACTGTTCAGCACTTTTCATATTAGATACAAAGAATATTTACAAACCAGTCATAACTTCATTAAATCAGGATACATTTAATGTAAAGGTATTAGATAAATGTTGTAAATTGAACTATATCTTAATTCTTTTTTTCACTGATCAAATGTAATTTCACAAGATATTTTGTAGCTAAATCTTTAGCATTTTATAACAACAAAGTTCGTCATATCAATAAACTTTATGATTATCTGCAATAATATATTTTCTGATCATCTGTACCTTCCCCCAAGTCACAAAAATTTGCTGCCACTTTGGACAGCATTCTTAAACTTACTGATGTATAATTTTCACACAACAGAAAACAGCCATTTTTGAAATGGCAACACACTAAGAATTCCATATAAAAGTAATCAATCAATAAAATTTACAAAGCAAGAGACAATGGTAATGAAAAACTTTTTCTCAAGAAAATCAATCTTATTTATTTTTAAAAAAAGCACCAGAGAATTGCACAACTCAGCATCATACAACATCAGCATTATATGCCTGTTTAAACAGACATATGCTATGTGCATACCTAGGTTGCCCACATACATACTTTTTGG
The DNA here is from genome assembly GCA_000611955.2 of Stegodyphus mimosarum. Lineage (NCBI taxonomy): Eukaryota > Metazoa > Arthropoda > Arachnida > Araneae > Eresidae > Stegodyphus > Stegodyphus mimosarum. The sequence continues at coordinate 681,893 of KK114387.1, forward strand.
TCACATTATGAGTTACCAGAAAATTATTTTTGCAAGACACTGCTATGACTTGTGAATATGTTTTGTGATTTTGATGCAGATGTAATCAGAAAGTTCCATAATTTTTATAAAAAATATATTATGGTAATAATATATTACCATTTACATGATATTCAGATTATAGCTCGGTTTATTAAAGATAAAAATTTTTGTTTAATTACACACACATGTACATGTATTAATAAAATTTTAAACTAAAACATTTTCTATACCAGAACTTGGGAAGAACTAATACAACTAATAGAATTCCTAAAAATGCACGTACAAAAAAAAAAAAAAAAAAAAAAAAAAAAATAAAAAAAACTGATTACAAATGTTCACTGTTATACAATTACGTTTCCCAACATCATTTCCTTCAGGGTCAAATAATTCCACTTGGAAACGTTTATCTATGCCATTATCATTATTCTCCAACAATGTAATCTCTATAATGCTTTCCAATTCACCCTCACTGAATAAAACATCTCCTTCAGAGCCAACAAAGTGAATACCAGATTTAGCAGTTTTATCACAGGTTTTCCATTTTGCCTTAGCAGATTGCTCAGAATTGTTTCTAACCACAGAGATTTTGATCGTATTACTATTAGCAGAAACAAAAATGTTGTGATCTTTGAATTCAATACCACTACTATCTAGAATAAAAAAAAAAAAAAAAAAAAAAAAAAAAATACATATTTTAAACAAAAGTTTATTACAAAATGCAAACAAAATTGAAAAAAATTTGTATTTCTACATTTCTTGCTTATACTAAATTCAAATGAAATATTTGCTTTATCAATATTGAAATTAGATTTACAATACATTTATTAAAAAACAAATGTGCCAGGTTTTGGTAAATATCTTAAAAAGGCACCAAGAGTAAATGCACGATGTATTTGTAAATATCTTAAAAAAAGCATCAAGAGTATAAATTACAAAGCTAATAAGAGAAACTAAAAAATACCTGAAGACTGAGTCTTATAACAACTAGAACGAATGAATTCAAACTCTTCAGAAAAAGCAATAAGTTGCCGTGCATATTGTTTTGTCCTCTCTTCCATTTCAGGACTCAATGGAACTGAAAAGATAAATAACAATAAAAGAATATTTTTACAATTACTAGCACTAAGAGATTATGTCATAATATGATTCAAATATTTAAAAATTGCATTACTGAAAGTTTTCAGAACAGCCTCCCCCCACAAATGTTCTTATTGTTCAAAATACTTACATAAATTATACTTTTAAATTTTTCAAATATGCTGTTTTAATATAAAGAATCATTACTTGGCCTTTAGACATTGTTGGTTGTAGACATATGCTTCCAATTATAAATAAGTTTGAAATTAATGCAAAAGTACGTCTTTTAATACTTCTAAATTTAAAAACAAAAATTAATTAAAAAATACAAAATCTAACATTTTACACAGTTCTCTGGTCCCTGTGCTTCAATTTAGGAAATTTTTGTACTCATAAAAAATAAAACACAAAACATTTCAGTCTAATACAACAAAAATTGACCAAGATATTCAATTTCAAAATTTGAGATTGAAATTGTTTCGAATTTGTAATAAGGAGTCTATTTAATGAATAAATTCAAGAATAATTTGAGGTTGATTTTTTACCCTTAAATGCCATTCAATGAAATTCTTTTGAGATTCACTAGTGTCTTTAATTTATAATTTTGCTACGTTTGGTATAACAAAAGAATTTTCACACAAGTAATTTAAGTGTTTAAAGCCTAAAAATGTGTTATTAATATTCTCATGAAATTTTATTACTTTGGTATCATAATTTGCTAATCATATAAAAAATTAATTAAAGAACAAATAATGTTCACTTTTAATTAAGGCAAATAACATTATGAGTTGGCTATATGCCAACACTGAAGCCTGTCAATGTTTCCTAGACTACGACTTTCAAAGGATTTGGCGAATAAGATCTCCATTTCGAAAAAATTATTTTGATCAATATTTTTCATAATGATCTGAAATAGAAATGTTTGTCACATAATCTCTTAACAGAAAAAACCTTTTCTAAAACAATATTTTATTTTTATTCAGGATTATAGGAAAGGACTAGTTCACTCATTTGACTGACCCCTCATTGGAAGAATTAACAGAAAATAATTTGATGTCATTTTGCTGCACCAGCTCTGATTTTGCACATTTAAAATTGTAGTTCCATTCTGTTGCAAGGCACTATTCTAGAGGTATAACATGCCAAATTAATTTAATTCATATATATTTGTTTTCAAGTAAAGTAAATATTAAAGAAAATTGTATATATATAGTTTTAGTCAGTTTTCTTTTTAAATTCTCTATTGTAAAGTATCATTTAAGTAACATGGCTTCATTCACTGTAGCAATATGTCGTAACACTCATAGAAACAAGAAAGGAAAAGATACTGTATTTCATGCTTTTTGAAACGAAATTTGCTTTTGACGAAAGACTGGATATATCAGTGTTGAAGACAGGATTCTATTAAGGTGATGAATGCAAGAATTAATAGCAAAAATTTCCTATGTAGTGATTATGATGACTACATGAAAAATCCCTTAAATTTCCTATGTAGTGATTATGATGACAACATGAAAAATCCCTTGCTTGGATTTCAGCAAAAGAAACTGTTAAAATCTAATGCTGTCCCAAAAACAAATTTTCCAAATACAGTAAAAAAAAAAAAAAAATAACACCAAGAAGTCGGAAACAAGAGGAAAAAAATTAACGCAGAGTGCTTTTGAAATGAGAATTAAGTACAAAGAAAATTCATTTTGAGGACCAACACGAAATTAATGATGACAATAATAAATCAAATATGAATAATTTTGAAATAAAACTCACAAATGACAATGTAAATATCACAGAATGCCCTAAGTATAAAGATAAACAAGAATACATTAATAATTTGAAGAACAAAATAATATCTTTAGAAGATTATATATTATTGAAGTATTGAAAAATGGAAAAAAGAAAAATTTTAGAATGTTTGATCAGCAATAAAAGAAAGTGGACGACATTTAGCAAGAAATTTGTATCAGAAATTCAAAAATTAAAATCTCAAATAGTAGAATTTGGGGGGAAGGAAGAAGTAATGTACAGATTGGAGAATTTGGAAAAACATTTAAAGCATATTTCTACAAACACGCAGATAAATGCATTACTAGAAAAGAAGGAAAAAATCAGGTGGACTAGTGAAGATATTTCATGTTCCATTGTCATAAGAGCTCTGTTATTTAAAAGCTATGATTTTTGGAAAGAAAAAATGGGAATTTGTTTACCTAGTGCTAGCACATTAAAGAGCTGGTGAGGCTACATTTTCGTGCAGTTCACAAATTCAAAGTGATGTTATTGCTCTAATAAAGGAAAATTGCAAACAATTGAATTCTGGAGAAAGTATACGTATGCTTTGAATGCATGCACTATTCAAAGCTCTGTCATGATTCTAAACTGGATCAAATTCAGTCCCTTTTAAAAAGTGCACTTTATCTTAGTCACAAACCTCATTTCGGAGTGGAAGCAACCAACTTTTTGTTTTTTAATTTTCTTTAGTTCTGGGAAGAAGACCTCCCCCCCATCCAGATTTAGCCTTTCTAACTCTGCATTTGCAGAGGTAGATTAAATAATTGAAGCTATTTGTACCCAGATAGCAACCTACTCCTCAAATGTGACAATTAACTCAGGTGTCTACTGCATGATTTTTTCCTCAAACGCAAAATATATTTCTGAAAGTCCACATTTTCTTTAACACAAATAAATTAGGCATAATAGTTCAAAAGTAAACAAATGTTTAAATACCATCTTTTAATAATTTTCTTAAATTCAGTTCCTGATGGTAAACACAGCTGTTTGTTTACTTGTGCAAATTGTATACTTAGCTGTGTATACTGTTACGTGTACTACTTTAACTGTTTATTTGTGTATACCACTGGGGTAATAGAGCTATAGAATACTTGTTGCCAGAGCAACATCTGAAGAGAAAAGAGTTCACATATTTGGCATACAATTCATAACTCAATATAATAACAATCATATCAATTTGAAGATATGCTTAGAGAAAACGTAACAATATTTTTTCATTCTCCTTGTTACAATATGTTACATTATACTATTATAATCTCAACTATTTGTTTCCTTCTTAAAGCATTATTTATCCACAAAGTACAAAATACATTGCTTGAAAATAGATTGAACGATTTGAAAACAACATACATATTTTCAGTATTAAATGTACATATTAGCGTAATTACTAGAAGATATTTCTAACATCATTTATTATGGATCTCTGCTAAATTTCACTTCACATTCATTAAGAGCACATTTGTATATGCTGATTCATACATCAAAAAAGAGTTTTGCACACTTAAATAAACTTTATGAATACAAAACTTATTTCTTTTGAGAAAAAAACAACTGCTAATAAAGATTATACATAGCACAGTCAATAAATAGGTTACAAATGGCTATAGAAATAAAACTGCATGAAATACCTAGTAATCAGTTTTATTTTTTCTCACAATCTTCACCTGTATTGAGACTTAGCATTTCAATGTAAGAAGATCTTAACACCTGATGCATCTAAGTCTTTTGAATGCTGCTGCATCTACACAAAGCTGTGCTACTCTGAGACTTGGCACTGTCATGAAGGAACACAGTGACTCAGCTGACTTTAGTAAAAGCTCAAAGCTGCAACTTTACATCACAGTATAATGATGGTGCAGCTATGACATTCACTTTTGACCTATGGAAATGGATAAGCAGCATAGAAAACACACCTCAGCTCACTGCTACACTAACGTAGTTTGCTCCAGCATGGCAGCCATCGTCACAATGTTGGAAATGCCCTTAACTGTTTGTTGCCTTTCCTTAATGACTTGATAAAAAGTATGATTGTGTTGATAGGTAACAGCACTTTTTTAAACTAGTCATAGCTATTTATTGTTAAACCACTGTAATTTTTAACTTTTTTAATGAATTGCAGGAAGAGAAATTTCCATCTACTTGTTTTCTTCTTAAAGCATTATTTATGCACAAAGTACAAAATAATACATTGCTTGAAAACAGATTGAATGACCTGAAAACAACATATATATTTTAATAATATTAATAAATACACATATTAGCATAACTGGAATTTCTAACATCCTTTACTATGTATCTCTGCTAACGAATTTATAGGAAAAGCATTATATCTGCTTAGAGCACCAATTCTCAAACTTTTCAACTAACACGTACCACCTAAATAAAAACTAAAAAACTTTAGTATCACCAGTACATTTTAAAAAGATTATTTTTAAATAGAAATATTAAAAAGAATATACATATTTACCATTTGTACAACCTATTGGCTATTTGTATTAAATATGCACACATAAAAAATAGGTTAAAAATTGATTACCATTTTAATTATCAAATTTAAGTTATAATATTTTAATTCTAAAATTTAGAGTGAAATTTAGGCCTATTATGCATGATTTAGTTGGCAATAATAAAAGAAGGCGTTATCTTTGTTGTTACGAAGCTTAGTTTCTCTAGACTGGCAACAAATCCACTATTTCCCTGAGTTTCAAACGTAAACAAGTATGGCTGCCATGGGAAATATGAATAGATTTAGCCACACTTAAACAACTTTTAAATTGCTGATAATTCTACAAATCTTGCATGCAGATTTACTAAAGTCATAAAAACCTTAACCGGAAGATAAGAACAACATAATTCAATCATTTTTAAAGCAAAAAATGCACAATTTACCAACATATAAGAATAAAAAAACTGAGCTCATGGAGCCGAGTAACAGAGTGGATATATATATATATATATAAATAACGAAAAGGTATATATATATATATACCTTCGGTGCGGCCGATTGCAACCAAAATAGGAGGTGCACATCTACATATTATAGCAGTCCTATATACACAGTTTCAACATTCTGAGGCTACTCATTTTTTAGTTACAGAAAATACATACGTATGTACATACGCACAGACACCACGAAAAAAATCTCCTTAGAATCTGTTTTAAATAAATTTTATAATTTTTGGGGCGAAAGTGTCCTTTATTTTGTCCTTATGTTCAGATGTCACGCAGAAACATCGTTAAATTGCATTTGATAGCGGTCAAAATCGATATTTTCGTTGAAATATGATACCCCAAATTTTTCGGGACTATAATACTTCCTTTATGTACAAGGAAGTAATAAACATTGGTTAAACGTTGATTAAAAATATGATGTATACACCACATGACTTCCTTGTACGGAATATTAAATTATACTCAATTTTCCAGCATTTCATTTAAACATAATGAATTAACAGTTAACGAATTTTGAATTAAATCTACTTCGTCAATGCAGCTTAAACCACAATAAAATAAATGCAATCTTTAAAGTTCACTATATTTATTTACCATAGCTACACTTTGGCACTAGGTTCAAACAGCGTTACATCTCATCCATTTTATAAGTCAGAGTGAGCAAATATTATAGCATAAGAACTATCCCAAGTTCTATTCAAATACTATAATAAATCTAAAATGATGTATAAAAGAAATTAAACAAATAAAAAAGAAACAGTTTTTCGCAGATGATTCAGTGCTGCTTACCTTATATGCATGCACTACTAATTAATTCAGTTCTCACTTCGCTGAATAAAACATAATATTCATTTGTACATAAAATTCAAAATATTTTCATTAAAAATTGAAATATACAGAAAAACATAAACCACCAAGTACAGTTAAAATAACTTTTACAATCAAAATTACAATTTGTATGCAAAAACCAGCTAATAACTTAAACGATAAATTCCAGAATGAATCAATCATAATTTAATTTGCGATAATAAAGAAGACGTTACTTTGTTGTTGTGAAGCTTAGTTTCTCTAGATTGGCAACAAATCCACTATTCTGCTTAACTTCACATGTGGACAAATATGGCCACAATCATAACCAAAAATTAGGCTTAGCCGCACCTAAAAAAACTTTCAAATTGTTGATAATTCCACAGTTATTGTACGCAGGTTAACTAAGGGCATAAAAATCTTAAACGAAAGATAAGAACAACCTAATTCAATCATTTTTAAAGCAAAAAATGCATAACTTACAAACTTATAAGAATAAAGAAACTGAGCTCACTCAGCCGAGTAACAGAGTGTATATATATATATACATATATACTTTTGGTCCGGTCGATTGTAACCAAAATGGGAGGTGCACATCTGCATGTTATAGCAGCCCCATATACAAAATTTCAAAGTTCTGAGGCTACTCGTTTTTGAGTTATGAAAAATACATACATACACAAGTACGCACAGACGGCATAAAAAAATCTCTTCAGAATCCATTTTAAATCAGTTTTATAATTATTTGGGGAAAAAGAGTCCTTTATTCTGTTCTTATGCACGGATGTTACTAAAAAAAAAAAAAAAAAAAAAAAAACATCGTTAAATTACATTTGATAGTGGTCAAAATAGATATTTTTGTTAAAATATGGTATCCAAAATTTTTTGCTATTACAATACTTCCTTTTTATTTCGTACAAGGAAGTAAAAACACAATGCTCTATTAACAGAATATGAAACTGTGTTCCAGCCAGGGTGAGAAGCAACTGCATATTGAAGACCACATAAATACAGGAAATAATCCTCCAGTTTCTATACCCCCATACTAGATGTGTCCAGCCAAGAAGGAGATTTTAAAGAACGAACTTGATGATCTGTTGGAAGAGAAACTAATAGAAGAATGAGAGTCTGCATATGTTGCGCCAATGGTTCTTGAGCCCAAACCAAACAGAAACGTCTAACTTTGCATTGATTATCGACGACTGAATGCTGTTATGATGTCAGACTCATATCAATTACCTAGAATGGGTGACTCACTGCACTGGTGCTAAACATACACCATATATGACAACCATTGATTTACGGTCTGGGAACCATCAAGTCTGCATTTGTCCTACAGAAGGAAACAAAACAGCATTTGTTGCCCTTTTGGAACTTTCTGGTTCATTCAAATGCCTTTGAACAGAGACTGCTCCAGCCACTTTTCAGAGATTAATTGATAAATTCCACAGTGGCTTAAAGGATATGCTTCTCCTCTCTTAATTAGATGACATTATAATACTGTTAGAGACTTTTGAAAAACATGTAGCTAATCTAGAAGCAGTTTTCGAGAGACTGCTGCAATTTAAACTCAATGCAAATCACGAGAAATGTAATTTTGCTTCTAGTAAAGTAAAATATCTTGGTCACTAGATTACTAATGAAGGAGTAAGTTGATCCAGAGAAAACCTCTGCTATACAGAAGATGCCTGCTCCAAGAAACATGAAACAAGTGCAGTCTTTCTTGCAGACCTGTTCCTGGTATAGAAGATTCATACCAAAATTTTCAGAAATAGCTAGAAATCTAAGCAATCTAATAAAGAACATAAGCTGGACAGGGGGACCAGAAGAAGGAAATTCTTTTCAGACATTAAAACGACTTCTTGTTAGCCCTTAAAGCAAAATGATGCAACAAAGCCTTACCTCATTCGAACGGATGCTAGTAACCATGCTTTGGGTGCTATTCTATTACAAGGAAAAGGTTCATAGGAACACCTAATAGAATATGCTAGCTGCTTGTAGCCCATCGCCGAAAAAAATTACCCTACAACAGAAAGAGAAACCCTTGCTGTTGTGTGGGCCTTGAATAGATTCCGTGGCTATACTGATAGTCAAGAAATTATTGTGGCCTCAGATCATCAACCGTTGAAATGGATTTTAAGCTTAAAGTCACCTACGGGCAGACTTGCCAGGTGGGCAATGCAATTACAGTCTTATAATTTGAAGATGGAATACATTCTTGGAAGAGCAAATTTTGTTTTGTAGCTGATATGTTATCATGTACTGTGTGGAACTATGAAGGAGAATCATATGAGGTTTGTACAATAACCACTGACATGCCAACCAGAAGTGCAGCAGAAATTTGTGGAGAACAGCTGAAGGATACAGACCTTAAAAAAGTCACAGAATCTTTCAAAAGTGAAGTCAAAAGATGAAAATTTTTCAAATTGGACAGATGAGGTTATACAATGAATCAAGGAATTTTATATCGCTACTCTGCAGACTTTGAATCAGAGGAAGCTCAATTAGTAGTACCAATACATGAACGAGAAAGAATTCTTAAACAATATCATGATGCTCCTCTAGATGAACATTATGGTGCTGAAGGAACATACCACAGAATTTCCCACAGATATTATTTCACATTCTGCAATGCACAAATACATTGCAGATTACATAAAAAGCTGTGATGAGTGTAACCATTACAAACCTTTAAATCAAAAGCCATCCAGGCTGCTCCACACCAATGTATTGCCACCGCTTCGAAAAGCTTACTATCGATTTATTTGGTTCACTACATGAAAGTAACAATGGGAAAAAAAGGATTTTTATTGTTGAAGATCGCAAAACGAAATGGGTGCGATTTGCCAAAATATAAACATTCCTTTTTTTACAGGTTATGTGACACAATGAGCTTTAGAGTTACAGACCTGGAAAGCTCAGCTCGAGCTATGTGGCTTAAAACTCTCTCACTTTTTTACTTCTCTTTTGTGGGTTAATTCATTAATATATTAGTGTTTGTTGTACTCAATTGTCTTAATTACTTACCCCGAGATGTTATACTTAAAAATTGAAAAATATGTGTTACACTATTAATTATTTTACAAGTCATTTTATATATTTATCTATTTTGTTCTTTTTTGATTCTCTCCCATAGGGCTCAGGCACTTTTAATTTTAGAAGTTAAGTCCTGTAGTACACTAACTAAATTCAAAATAAAAAAATAAATATTAACATTAAAAAATAAATTACATGCACAATAAAAAGTATAAGCAAAGGAAGATCCACTGTGCCTTAAAAATATTTTCTAAAGTGGTAATGATAAACCATCAATGATTTAGATTGCTATTACCTAATTATAAACTATATAATATATCTTAGTAAAAGAAACATCTAACAAAATATATAACCTTCTGTAATCTTATAAATGAATTATTAAACTTCAGAACGAAATGTTTATTTTCATATTTTAAAATTATGCTCTATTTCTACATATCTGAAGATTGTATTTTGTTTTAAGGAAATAGATTTGCAATGCACACATAAGAACATATATATATATTACCATGATGGAGTTGTCGTATGCCAGGTTTTGCAACAGGCTCAGCCCTCCGAGTGATATACATATGTGAAGATTTTGTTTTAAGAAAATAAATTTGCAATGCACATATAGAAACATATATTACCATGATGGGGTTGTCGTACGGCAGGTTCTGCAACAGGCTCAGCCATCTGAGGATACATAAACTGCAGTTCTACATAAAAAGATCAATTCACTTGTAACTGTTAGTGATTAAAAAAAAAAATCACACTATGAGAAACATTTTCACTGTCTATTAATACTGATAGCATAGAAAAGTCAAAAAATAATATTAGAAGTATGCATTTTATTCACTTTTATAACAACACATATGCGTATATATATATATAACATGTACACATATGTTGAGGCCAAAACATGAAGTATGGCCAACTGATGTAACTAAACTTGAACTACATAAAAATTTATCTACTTTTATACAGCATTTTTTAAAAATAATTTCAAGTGATCTAGCAAGTGATAAAAGAAATTAAGAATCCACAAAATTTAAGAAATGAAAAATAAAACAATCTATATCTGCTAAGCTTTGTCTGATATTTCACAGTTTGAGACCACTCTCAAAATAAAAATCATGCATATATATTAAAAATTATATGTGAGCAAACAAAGAAAGTTTGTAATTCCTTGCAAGAATTACAATAATTTTACACATACTGATTATACTTCAGTAGCATACTTTATGCTCAATCATCCAGTCATTCTGAACACAATTTTCTCAGAATGTTTACCAGATTATTAAAAAAAGTAATAAATTTCAATTCCCCCTCTTCTTAAGAACAACATTATTTTATTTAATCAAATATTGCTTGTAATATATAAATCAATTTTGGAGAAAATTCCTAGTGCATACAGCATTGAAAGAAAACGAGAAAAATATACAATTTTAGAATTACATAAAATGCATTAAATGAAATAGTAATTAAAAAAATTAATACAAACAATTTATTTGAAATTATATTATACATAAATTGGTACAGAAATCTATAATAACCAACAAAAGCTAACCTTTTGTGGTCTTAAGTAACCTAGTTTACATTCAAGATATATATGCAGCATAAAACACTCTCAATTTGCCTGAAGCACCTAATCAGATACACTGTATTCATAAAGCAGATCTCTCTCCTAGTGTGCACATGTAAATTTAACCTCACTTCCAGAAAACATCCCGTATTACAAATCAGATGCAAACTGTATTCATAAAGCAGATCTCTCCTCTAGCATATACATGCAAATTGACCTTACCTCCAGAATATATCCAGAGTTCTTAGTGTAATTTCTATGAATTAACTTGTGGAAATTAATGAATATAGATGATTTTTACAAGTACTACATAATTTATTCCAAAATGAGAAATATAGTTTTGCATTTAGCTTCTTCTCATTCCATGTTTCAGCAATAATTTCTATTGCTTAAATGGCAGCACAAAAGCAAAAGTTTGCTTTTAAACTAATTACTAAAATGCAAAAAAGAATTATAAGATATTCCAGTTTTGGAACAGCATATAATTGGCATGTCTGTAAGTCTAGTAGAGAAAACAAGTGAGGGTAACGACTTCAGCAGTGGTTTACATCAGCATTAAAAATTACTAAATGCCATTCAGTTTCAGGTTGATACAGTTTTATAAATGTTTCAGATACAAAAGGACAATGTATTCTGTTACAAAATACAGTATGCAGCTTCTTTTTTAACTGTCTACAATTTTATTAAAAATGAGTGAACTTTACAGAAGAAATACCAGGAAAAGCTGCTGTCACTGCTGCTATGGGATGCTGAGAGTACCAGGAAGTGATCACTGAAGATTTTAATCATCATCAAAGGGTCAAAGAACTTCTGCGATGATAGACAGAAATACGATACTTTTGTGTTTACAATGTATAATAAAATTCATAATGTTTTACTTCCTTGAAACTTAAAAGTATGTATACAATAGAGGTACACAAGAATATAGACACAAAATTTTCAAAGTCGTTAAACGTCATACGAAGTTTAAAAGCAAGAACTGTAACCTAAACAATTTATCATTCTTCTGGTGTTAAAATAAAACTTAACTGCTTATATATTCATGAGTCTTTGATCAAAATTATTTTGCACGAACTTATGTTTTAGAGGGATGGAAGTGTATTACTATGCATTTCATAACTCTGAAATTTTAACTCCAAAAATATACAATATCACATTCTTAGTCTTACATTTTTTTAACATGTATGTTAAATTATTTTCATACGTCATAATAATTTCAAATATTTATGCAAAAAAATAAGTAGAAAATTTAATACCATTACATCTGTCATCCAAATCAATTGTAGTTTCACCTAAAAAGATAAAAGAATTCTTACCATTTCAATTTTTGAATGAATTTATAATCCATGTATAAATATCAAATAATATAAATTTTTTTAAATTATACTTAATTCCAACAATAAAAGAAATAAAAGCTTGTTTTCAGTTAAGTCACATGCACTTTTCAATTCAGAAATTCATTAGATTATTTAAGTGTTGAGGAGCTGTCAATCTAATTTCGTCCCAATTCTGCTCTAAAGACACCATAGGATGGCTCATGAGAGTCTTGTAATCCCCCCTCCCCAATCTCAAGAGGAAATTTCATTTGGCAGATTTTAAGAGCTCTTATGCTGCATACTCACAAATGCCAATGCCTTACCCAGGATTCAAGTATGGACTCAATGGAAATTTGTGAGGATGTGCTATTTAATATATCATCTGGAACTACTTCCTACCTCGGAAGAAGTTAAAAGTTGCACTTGGAAAGCCTAATTTAAAAAACCTTTATACTTTGCCTACATAACAAAAGAACTCATAAAAGCAAAAATTGACTATAAACTGTCAAGAAGGCTTGAGAAATGCTGAATGCAGGATACGTGGAAATTCTGGATAGATGAGCTTTACAGTAGAAAAGCCCTATGAATGCACACACGGCAAAATGCACAATTTATATTGATAAAAATATTGCCTCACCTGCATGGCCTATGAACTCTCCAAGTAAGAAATTATTATCATGTAGTTAGCATAAACATTATGGTATACTGTGTGGTACTTTTTATATCATCAGAAATGGTTATTTTAAGAAATATGTTATAAATAAAAATAATTATGCCCATTTGAGTTTAACTCAGAATAAATTAACAGATAATAATCATCTAATGGAAGCCATTTCAGACTTTGTTATTATAAATTTGAACAAAAGTGTATCAAACAGGACAGGTAGATTGGTTATTGTAAAATAACTGTTAATAGGTCAAAAATACTTTTTTTGTCAAGTTAGAATGGGGCCCTTTGCCACAAGTGGAATGGAAGAAGAAATTTACAGCCCAAAACTAAAAAAATAATAATAATTATCTTATTTGTTATCAACTTAAATATCAAAAGTCTCATTTAAAATTATGAAAGACTAAAAATGCATTACAGGCACAAAAGCCAACACACTTCGACAGTTTTAGATATACGAAAGTGAAAATTATACAGATACGAAATCCCTTCAACCACAAAAATTGATGAAGATGGAGTGAAACTTGCCCCAGGCATTCCGAGTAAGAATGAAAGGAGCCATCATTCATTATCGAGTTAGATAATCAAAACATATAAATTATGAAATAGCAAATAAAAACCTAAATCGCTTATCATAATTTTTCATGTTCCATTATTGTTTATCCATTTCATTGAATTACCATGCTTATTAATGCACACTTTTCTTGATGCCAGGATACCAAACCTTTGAAAATACTCCACTGTGCGCTGTTTTGTAAAAAGCAGTTAATGCAACGTTAAAGCAACTTATCAAGAATCAACTGGGTTTACATAAAACCAAGATGAAGATCTCATGACTGTGCTGTCACACAACACTTATCCATTACTGCCGTTTAAATCACATTGTTTGGTCTATATGTATGTGTGCTTTATCATGTCTTTGCATGCCCTTTTGCTTAATACTTAAAGAAAAAAGGGGAGGAATTTCTAAAATACTCCAGTTACTTGAGTTTTCTAATTAGTGGAAAGTCAAAAAGTCGGACTTTTACCGTATATTTCATGTATCTTTTCTATTTGAAATGATGAAATGCTGTTGGCAGACTAAAATTTTGGCATCACTTATCCAACTTATAAAAAAAGGCAGTTTACTGAACCTACTTAAATTACTATGGATGAGTTTGTTAAATACAATTTATAAAATTTTTTCATACATACTTTTGCTTCCATTTAAACTTTGATTGATGATTTATCTCCTATTATGAATGATCTAGTTGGAGAATATGCAGCTTTGGAATGGGAAAGATCTATATCCAACAAACTTTAATCTATGCCAGAGGTTAAACAAATTTAAATAATTTGGAATTGATGTACATTAACTTTTTTAGTGATTTTAAATAAGCAATATAACAAGCACACTGACACATACTTCTAGCAGCCCTCTATGATTAAAAAATCTTATAAACCCATGTAATGAACTAAATATTTTCAAGTTGAAAATGATATTAGACAAGAGGATATCCTTACTTGCCTTCTAATTCAATTTGGTTTCAAAGTAAGGGATCAGAGATTTTAGCATGAATACTAAAAGAATTACTTGCTCAAACAAGAGTAAAATTTTTGTGTATGTTAATGATTAAGTCAAAACTGCCAAGAAAATAGGTCCAATAACATAAATTTTTCTGCTCTGCAGAAAACAGGATGAAAAATGAACTTGGAAAAAAAAGAAAACCCGAATGGTTTCAGATTTTAATGGTCGTCCAAAAGGGTTTCTCAAGTTCTCGCTGAGCTCACAATTTACCAGTCTGCTGTTACATTCACTTTTGCTAATCCCACTTTTTTGTCTTTTTAGCTTTATTATTAAAGCATCATTTTCTTCACATTTATGCCATATACAATTCAATAGCAAAATTACAAAACTTTTAAAGCAACATAGCAGTATACACTTAGAATTCGAGACATAGTGTAAAGTGTTGGCATACATTTTTCTGCTTTCTTCAATCTTTTCTGAGTTCATCATATCAATGTTCAGTTTTCTTACCAAGATAGCTTTACAAAATGTTTTTTGTCTTTTTTTATTTATGTTTAGTGTGTTTACTTTATTTATTAAATATCATGTTCTTAGTGCTTACGGCCCCATAAAATTTGATTCAATAGCAAAATCACAAAATATTTAAAAACAGCATATGTTTAGAATTTTCAATAGACAGTCTTGTGCACTGGAGATAAAAATGTTTTATTCCGTTTAGTGTTGCTACTGCTCAGTTTGAAACCGTTGAGTTTGTTACTCAAACATTCATTACAATTTTATAAAATATAAAATACATAACAAAACAGGTACAAAATTCAAGCTTCCAAGTGCACATGTTCAGGTGGAGGGCTATGTTATTCAAAATTTAATGACCTTAGGTACTGTAATTTTTTCACAAAGCAAGAAACATACATACATTCATGTAGGTTCTTCGGGCCCACCAGCGGCCGAGTGGTAAAGACGCTGAACACTGGTAGTTCGGTCCGAGGTTCGAATCCCACGAACGGGCTGGCTGCATGGGCGTTTTCATGGTTTTCTCCATGTGTAACGTGTATACAAGCCAGTTTCCCTTAGAAAGTCCTCCACGAAGGCATCCCTCCCTTTAGGCAGATAGCCCTCGTGTGCTTTGCCATAATTGAATAACCCAACCCCATGCAGGTTCTTCATTATTTAATTTCTTTAAACGTAATATGCAGTAATAATATTTTGTGGTAATAATTTGAAAAGTAATGTAGAAATTTAAAGTGATGTGTCACAAAATCCAAGACTAATAGTGTTTATTTTATGTCATTTTTAGCACATTTGGGCTAACGCCATTTAGGACCAAAAATTACATAAAATAAATGCTGATAATGAAATCATTAAAAAATATTACAGAATTGCACTTATTCAGAAAAGGCCATTATTACAATCTCCTAAGAACAGTTGATAAACATCCAAAACAAACAAAAAAAATTACATAAGACAGCAACAAGCTACCTAAATTAAAAATACAAAGAAACGTTCATAATAAAATACTTTTTATTTTCCCCCAACTTTCTCTATTACTAAGGAAACTGCCATATTTCTGGGAAAATGCAACACTTTCTTTTTCAATAGCGAGTAAATTCCGCAGTGGCATTACGATTCATTACAAGGAAAAAAAATCCACATACCACAACAAGCAGAAACAACAAAGAATCTCATGAATCTCATGAACACAAACGCACAGATCATGCATGCACAACGATAAGTGGGCCATTAGATAAATACATTTTCATAAAACTTTGGTTTGTCTATGTTGGTGAAATTGCACTTTCCTGGTGATTCTTGTCAGGGGAAGCTCATAATCGGAAAGTAACTTATTTTTAACTTTTCTTCTAAAATTATTGCATACCTTTACTTTTTATATTTATTGCTTGTACATTTGATTTTACAGCTGGAATCCATTTTATGGCTAAATAAACAATGAAGTCTCGCAAAAATGAGCAAGTGACTAAACTAATTGTGTGAATATTGTTTGAATTCAAGTAGTATAAGATCTGGAAAATGAGAAATTCTTTATAGTGTCCTTATTTCTAATTGATAAATTTTAGTTTGAATGTCATTGCTTTAGTTCACATATATTAATATGAATTTACATAAGTCGTATATTATGAAATTAAGGGTCCCAAAATGCTACTGAATTACAATGCACTGTACTTACCAGCAAGACGATCATTATCAGGGCCATGTCTTCTAATTCCATCAACCACTAAGATAAAAGCACCATATTTAACAACTGAAATAAAATTTATTTAGATAAAAAATAAATAAATAAAAATGGATACTATAACTATCATACTGCTTCACAAACATTATGATACAAAATAGAGAACTCCGAAATAAAATAAACGTACAATATATATTTTTAAATTTATAATCAGAAATTGAGATACTTCTCTATTAACCCCTTAACTGCCGTGGAAAAGGTACAAAATTCACTCTCCACTGCCACTGTTTCTTACACCGGCGCGTGCAGTTATGCGATCTATTAGGTGGAAAATAAGTGCAAGTTTTGCTGTCTAAAACCTATTTACTTTCCCAAAATAAAGAATAAAAGAAAAAATTATAGCACAAAATTTAATTTTTAGAGTAAAAGTATAATAAAACAATATAAGCATAGTAAAAATGATGTTTGTATAATAAAAAAGATGTATAATATAAAAGACAATAAGAAAGATCCCCCAAAACGGAGTTTCGATCAATTTATTTTTAAACCAGAAAAGCATAATGTTGGGTTTCAGTGTTATACCTTGTAAAATCAGAATACCTAAATGAAAAGCGTGGAAGCGGCATAGGCAGGTTTTTCCTATCAAGTCGTACCCAACGTCGAGCATCTTTCGAAAAATAGTCACAATCCTCTTCATCTAACGTAATATCATATTCTGAGGCGTCCGATCCTGAAGACGACGAAAAGTAATTATCTATTTCACTATCGTACATATTCGTGAAAAAGCACCTACTACAAACAGTAAACAAAAACGGAAGACACGCAATAAAAATTGTGTTTTACTCAAACAGAAACATAACCAACAACTGGGCAGTCATTACTTGCCCCGTTTCAGAAACATCCCTCTCTCCATGTCTTCCCCTTCTCTGAAATAGTATCCTCCTTCGCATACTCGTCAAGGTCATTGTGGTGTTGCATTCCAAAGCTTTGCGAATAATTTTACTGGTAGCAGTGCAAAGCAAATGATAGCATTTCAGAAGGGCGTATATATATATACGCCTGGGGCAGCTAACGCATCAGCTGAGCAAGGCGTATATATACGCCCATAGCAGTTAAGGGGTTAAAGACATACCATGCATTTTTAACACCATTCTGCCCTATTTTAGCTCATTTCTTTTCCCATGTTTAAGACTCTATACTAGATAAAACTGCACTATCGAGAACAGTTCTTCAGCTGGTATTGTGGTTAGGGATGCTGACTGCTATACTGAGAGCCTAGGCATGGATGTTTCCTAGCATATACCATGCTTACTCATGTAATAGTCACACCGCAGTTTTGAAGCAGAAAACAGCATGAAAATATTTACCTTGCATAAAAGCTACACTCGCATATTTGACCTTCATCTAGAAAATAGAAAATTATCAGCTCTACTCTTCCCAGAACTAGTACTCATAATGGATTTATTTGTTCTGTTACTCCCATTGACATTCTCAATGATCACTCCATAGTGAGATTTTCAACTCGTTCTTCATTAAAGTAGGAACGTGCTTTAAATTTACTAAGCTGCATGTATCTAAAGTTACAGAAAAAGAATCTTTGCTGATATTTTGCTTTGCAGTGAATTTCGTGGCGTCTTTTTTTGGTGTTTTGGACATCTTTTTTTTTTTTGGCTTGAATATGGGGAAAGTTTAGAATAGTAGTTATACAGCGGAACTGAAACTGAAGATTATAGAATATGCTGAAGAGAATGAAAACAGAACTGCTGAAAGAGAATGGAATGTAAATGAAAAATTAATAAGGTACTGGAGAAAATCCAAACAATCACTAAAAGAAACAAATGTAAATAGGCAAGCATTCAGAGGACCAAAGCATGGAATTTTCCCAATGATAGAAAATAAGTTTTTTTATGTTGTGCATTTTGAAATGATGGATGTGCGGTATCTCCAACGCTTTGGATAGAAGTGAAGATGACATTTTATGGAATGACGGAGATTTTTCAGAAAATTCATATTACAACGGTGATACTGATACCTTCAATGAAAGTGATTTATTATGAATTATGTTATTAGAATTTCTTGTCAAAATTTTATCAAAGTCTACTTGTGAATTTTACATCTATAAAAATATTACCATAATAAGAAAAATGCCTCTTTTTTATATGAAACTGACAAAGATTATTTAATAAGCAACACATAATCTGGAAACATTTGGTAACCTACAAATTTTATTATAAAGTATTTTTTATACCACTAACGTTTCAGCACTACAATGCACAATATTATGTAGTACATTTCCTCGCATAATAGTCTTCCCTAGACTTTCACAATGAAAAATTGGAAAAAAAAAATGTGATTAGTGATTATTATTCAAGTAAACATGGTAGTGTCTGTCTGGCAAACGGGCTCTCAAAATACACGGCAAGTAGAAAGTCCCATTATAAGGTTGGTGGTAGAGTAAGATGAGTGGAAGACTCTTGGACTGTCCCCTGGGGTGTTCTCCCTAAGAACTGCACAGTTAGTGCGGTGGAAATATACTTGTATGACCAATAGTAAAATTTTGGTGTTTCGCTCACTTCTACCAGCACCTGTACTACAGGGAAGTGCAATAATGAAACATCTCTAATTTCATGAGAAAATCCATCAAAAAAAAAAAAAAAAAACTATCATGGGGAACATGGCCTGTGTTATTTTGGCACTTGTTAGTTACTTTAGGAAGAAACAGGAAATGTCACATTTTAGGCTTAGTGAGAAACCAATGTTTATTGAAACCAAAGCAATTTATTCAGTGTATACAGTACATAAAATATGGGTAAAAATATATTTACGGTGCCCCTTGGCGATATATGGATTCTGAGTTTGTGCAAGTCTTTGATTTGTTACTTTGGCTTTGTATAGTGGTGATTTTTGTGCCAAAAATTGACATTACAAAAATGCAAAATAACAAGAATTGTACAAACTTGGTATCCATGTACACATCAACCTATTTCCTTTAAAAAATCATAGTAGACATTTGCACTGTGTCCATGGTTATAGAAAAATTATAATTATTTTTGTCTTAAACACAATTTTAAAAATTACAACTTGTGGGATTTTTCTATAATAGAAGAAACAGAGATGAAATTTCTGTGGGAACACAGTATTTTACCTTAAACTGCTAAACGAATAATGGATTGAATCTTTTTTAAAAGTGATTGCTATGAAATTTCCATCACAATAAAATCCATTTGTACCTAGGTTCATTGACTGTATTTTGGGATAAATGTATAGTTGAAATATAAAATATGTATATATGTAACGTATCATATTTTTACAAAAAAAAAATGTTCTTTTTCTTCCATAAAATTTGCCAAACTATGTCAAGGTGGTTGTGATAGTATGTAAATACCATACATTATTATAACTCATAAGCTAATGGATATTATAAGATATTTTCTCCCTCCTTTCTGCATGCCTTCATGCCAGAAGAGTAGCACATTCGGATCATGTCGAGTGGTCCAGGTTCAAGCCCTAGTCAGGACATTGCTCATTTTTCATGTCTTCTTCAGAAAAAAAAAAAAAAAAAAGAAAATCTGACTTTCAGATTTATTAAATATCATGTTCTTCGCACTTAAACCACATAAAATATAATTCAACAGCAATGTCACAAAATATTTAAAAACAGCATACCTTTAGAATTTCCGATACACAATCTGGAGATAATTTTTTTTTCCCTGTACACTATTGCCATTGCTCGTTTTTCAATCAAAAGCTCATGAATACTTTACAAAATATGAAATAGATAATAAAACAAATTCCAAATTTGGGCTTCTAGATGCCCATATTCGGTTGGAGATGTATGTTATTAAAATTTGATGGCTCTAGATACCGCTGCTTTATCACAATGTGAGAAACATACATACATTTATGCAGATTCTTCATTATTTAATTTCTTTAAATATAAATGCAGGGCTATAATATTTGGTGGGAACAATTTGAAAAGTGATTCAGACTTTTAAAGGTTTCCATGCAAAATGCCAAAACGAAATCAACAGCCCTTCTGGGCTAAAAAATCCCAATGACTCTACAATTTATACAAAGATGGCCATATTGATGTTGGTAATGTCTATAAATGGCTGTGATACTTCAAGTCTGGGAAACAAACATTGTGATCATTCCAGAAGCAGATCTCAATTAATGGCAACGAACAGAAATTGGAATAGATGAATCAATAAATTATTTGGATATCTCCACCTATGACATAATGCAAATCTTATATATACTTTCATGCTCCTTTCAGGCATAATATAATTACTCCAAAACAATTGACAACATTTTTATAAATTACCTAACCAAGTAAAAAAAAAAGTACTTATGTTTATCACAACCAGTTTGGCAATCTTTAGGAAGGAAGCGAACAAATTACTTTTACTGTAAAAAGCTATACATTACACACATATGTTTCAACTATTCACTCACTCTGAAAGGCAATCAGTAAACCTAGTTAAAAAAGTGTTTTTGCTTTTGCTGTGGTGGAAATTTTGTAGCAATTGCTTTGAGAAAGAATTCAAAAGTTAATCACTCTTTCTTCTATTATGGGAAAATCCTATAGGCACAAACTTTAAAATTGTTTAAGACAAAAAATAACCATAACTTTTCTATAAAAGCTGTTAGAACTTAGAATACAACAAAAAGTATGCATAACTGAATGTATGTCATGTGTATGGTTGTCTGAATTATTGTTACGTGTGTGGTTACCAGAGTTTGATGTATTCTGAAGCTTTGGCAATGTGTACTAAGGTGGTTGTGATAATATGTTTATATTGTAAAAAATAACACAGACATATCTTAACAGAATTTAAAACCACTTTTTAAAAATTTTTTAAACTATTTTCATTTTTAATTTGATAATTTTTTTCACTTAATACACTTAAACAATTATTTTTAAATAACCTAATGTATCACTGAATCCAATTATACAAATATTACAAAATCCAATTACATTCCTGTTTTATATAAAGCATGACGGCAGAAATTTCTGTATTGTAAAATATTTTCAGAATTTCAAAACATTTATATATTCAAGTAATAAGCCCACGATTCACTGAAAATCCATACTACATACTAAACGTTTTCTTACCATCATAACGACTATTCCTCTCTCTCACATAGCAATCAAGCAAGTATTCAATGCTCTGTGGTTTCTAAAATAAATTTTTTCACGTCAGTAACTTGAAATAACTTATTACTTTAGACAGAAATTACAATATAGTTCATAAATATCATTACCATAACGGAAGCCCTCGTGAATTAGAGACAGCGGCTTATTAGCGTTACTAACAATTATTAAGACTATAATTTCACAGCTGAATACAAAACATTCAACTAACAAACGTAATAAAAAATCACAAGAGAATCAGTTTCAGTGTGCAACTTTAGCGCTCTGTACGAAAATCCAATTTTTAAAGCGAAAGTGAAAGTGAATAACAACAACAACGTTATATTGAAAATTCCACGAATGCCGCTCACGCCCGCATGTAGCAATTTTAGCTCTAATTTTCAAGCTTTCAATTTTTTGCGAATGTTCAGATTTATTTGGGATTTTGGAATAAATTTTCTAGGGAAAAACGGTCACAGTCTTATGTAAGAAATAAAATTCCACATACTTCTTCCTCAAAATAATGATTCAGAATATTTTATTTATTATTTATTCAAAAACTCAAAAGAATTCATATTTTCATTATTTTATTTATTATTTTTTAAAGAATTATTTTGTAATTTATCAGGACTGAGTGTTCGGTGCATATTCTTTGAAAAAATGGAGCTATGTTCTGTGATTGAGTTGGAGAATAACTGCACTTGAAAGGGATTTAAAATCCCCTTTTATTAAATCAATATTATTTACAAACCACTTCCCAACTCGGAAGGGATACAGAAAGTAAGAGACCACACTTGGGTCTAAAATGAACAATCAGATAAATTTAAACTAAAGCTAAATAGAGATTAAATTAATCTTTGTTCACAGAGCTATACGCGAGGTTGGCCTCTAACTAAATGGTGCGTAGCAAGATTTACTAATAGTAACGCACTTGGATTTATTTCAATAAGCAATCACGTAAAAAGCACTATGGCTTAGAATTTAACTGCTAGCTGGTCAGGCGAACGTCGAATAGAGTGACCGTGATCTGAGACTAAAAGCTCTCTCACTCTGAGAGGTTTCTACCTCTTGCTTAAATAGTCGTTTGCTCCACATCAAATTAGCATAAAGCTGAAAACACGCGCTTCTTCTAACGGGAAGTTGAAAATGAGAAGAGGTAGAAAGATTTAAATTAAAATAAAACTTTGTTAGTTTAACTAAAGCCTTACATACTTCCTGCCAGAATTGCAAACGTTCAACTATTGTGTTGTCCAAACGGACCATGTTGAAACTTGCAATTCTACGACAAAATACTCAAAATTTAACTCTTCTAAACTTAGGCCAACCCTTACAAAGCAATAGTTGTTGGCGAAAAATTTACAGACGGAACTTGCTTTGTACATAACTCTTCATCTGTTTTTTGTATATTTTTTCATCTACATCTTACTCCTTCCAGTAAAATCTGGAAGGAAATATATTTTAGTACAACATAATAACAGTAATTTCTAGGTAACAGGCTTTATTTTCTTACCCGTGTAAATTAGCACACACATACATTTATCATTCAAGCAAAATTAAATTCTTCCCCCAATGCTCTCTCACCGGTGTTTGATGAAAAGCAAACCGCAATTGCGGGTTTTTCTGTGTTCGGGGTGTTCAAATCTCCCACCTACGATCGACTAACATTAGTTAGCACTTGACATACGAGACCTCAAAAGACGCCCTATAACCAGCTAAACCTGAGATTCTAACTAGTTTCATGTCTAACACTTTAAGTGTATTTGGTGGAGAGCCTATTTAACACTTGCATTCTAAATTTACTCTAACTTTTCATACATACAATTCGCAGTTTGCACATAGAATGCTTCATTCACATTGACTTTGCACCTAACTTGCATTGCTAGCATAATATTATTTGTTACATTTTATAACACTTTAACAATTTCATAGCACTCATGAAATACAAATGTAGGTTAAATTTCTAAGTTTACAGCAAGTGCTTCCTATTCCTTTCTCAAGGTACTTTCCTGAAATGTCACATTACACTGAAATAATAGTCCATAGACTAAATCGTGTTCTTCAATTTTCCGACTTTTCATTCTAGACATTTTACAAGTCTTTCGACAAAGCATCATACAAAATCATTTAGTTAACATTTTTTTTCAGCATTTCATTGCTTTTACAAAATTAATCTAATTACAATGCTTCAGAATCTACTTAAGCTTCAGAATCTACTTAAACATTAAGTAATTTTAAGTCTTTGCAGAATTACAATTTTAAACAAAACATTTTTCAAGATAAGTAATTGTTTATCGCCCACTTGGCGTAAAACTCAACCTCGCTTGAGGTAAAATAGACCCTGCAACTTGCAGTACACTCGAAAATTAACTAAACTTTGGAATAAGAAATACTACTTATCTTGTTGTGGTCAGCCAACCTTTTTTTGGCCCAACCCTTGAAATTTGGGTAAATTGAAGTTTGAGCCAGTTTCCTTGCCTTTGGATGTTGGTCATTGCCAGCTTGTTGCTCATCTCTTTTCCTTTTATAATTCCCTCGTTCCATCCTGGGGTACTTGCGCTGGGGAGGATGGTGATCTGCTGGGCGTTTGCTGGACTGGGCCCTTCGCTCCTGGGCTCTCTTTCGTCGCTGCTCCTGGGTCCTGCTGCAATCGGGACGTTGATCCTCAGCCTGCAAATAAGGCTGCTTGCTTCTCAGGCACCTCTCCGATGTTTCCCCAGTTCTCTTGTCTACTTTGGGATGTCCTTTCCCATTCTGCTTTCGTCTTTTATTACTTGCACCTGCATCGTCCGTTTTTCTCTTAAATCCACATATTTTGTTCTTATTTCTTCTACTTTGTTGAGGGGGAGCTTTCTTTTTCTGTCTTTTCGATGCCATTGTTGCTGGTTCCTGCTGTTTTCGCTGAAGTACCTCTTCCGTGAGAATGGGTTGCCTCGGATCCTGGAAAAAATGTTTAAACATTTCCATTTTATTACGGTTGTAGAAAGGTTTTACTTGATCAACATTCGCAGTAATTTTCTGCCCGTTGTTTCTTCTTAATATTAATACCGCTTTTGTTACTTTCTCGATCATATAAGGTCCTTCAAAACGCGGAAAAAATTTCCCCACCTTTTCTTCTGGGGCATTTGACAAGGCATGTTTAATTTTCAACACTTCATCTCCACCGTTGTACTTGACCCCTCTTCTCTTTTGGTCATAATATAATTTTTGTTTCCTATGGGCCATTTCCATATTACCGGTAGCTTCCCGTATCAAATTCTGTATCTCACTCATTTTAAATTCTTATGCCCTTTCCTGGACAAAGAAAAATATATCTGAGGGTGTCAAAATTTTTCTTCCAAGAAACAGTTCAGCGGGTGTTTTTTGTGCTGTATCGTGTTTGGCGGTCCTAAGGGCAAATGCAAATTCATTTAAATGGCTATCTCAGGTAGAGTGGTAATTTTTAACGTAACTTCGAATGATTTCACTACATTTCTATTACCCCGTTCCGCTATGTTTGATTGCGGTCGATACGGGACCATCTCTAGGTGACGTATGCCCATTTTTGCGCACATTTCCTCAAAAATATTACATACAAACTGGGGACAATTATCGGAAATAACTTTTAGAGGCGCCCCGTACTTTAAAATATACTTATTTAGAACTGAATCTACTACAATTTTTGCAGACGCGCGTTTTAACGGAATCAAATCTAACCATTTGCTAAAATGGTCCACTATAACTAAAAGATATCGGCTTTTGTTAACTTTACTTCTAGGATAAGGTCCCAAAAAATCGATGCCTATTATTTGATTTGGGAAGTCTGATTTAATACCATTTAGGAACCCGGCCAGGCGGAAATTAACATAATTTTTTAATTGACCTGTTGGGCACGACTGGACATACGCCCTAGTAAACTTTTGCAGTTCGGGAAAGAAAAACTCTTTGGATAGTTTTTCTTATACCCAAATGGCTCGAAATGGCACAACCGTGCAGCTCCTCTAATACATCCAATCTAATGCTAGCTGGGATAACCGGTCTGAAATCCTTGTTCTCATTAGTCGTTTACCTATAAAATAACAGTCCGTCAATTAAGTCATGTGTGCGAGACGGCGGTTCTAATTCAGATGCAAGCAAACCGCTTCTACTACAAGCGTGTCCCTGGGGGGTCTGTCGATGGCCGCACGTTCATCGCTCTATCTTTATTAGCAAAAATTTTACTCTTTTACACTGTTTCAGACTCCTCCCTTAGACTTAGCATTATGTCAAATTCAACTCTACGAAACTCGGGTCGATTTTGGCCTAGAGACAAAACTTTTATACTCTGGTGATAGTGCTCGAATAGAGGAAGACCGTGGTGGTATTTAGTTTTTAATGGGGTAAAATATTTTTTCGACCCCCAAATTTGGACCCCTGCCACGGACCCCCTAGTCGACCTAGAAACTTGCTTTGTGCGCGGTTCGAGAGCTCTTGGGCCACAGTCTACGCATATAAATTTTGGTGAAAATCGAATCGGTAGATCCTGAGACCTGAGTTTTCGGTTTTTTTGGGGTGGAAGGCCTTAGGGGGACCCCCCATGGTGACCCCCAAATTTTTCTTATGGAAAAATCGCAAAAAATTTTTGATTCATGAAAAACGAAACCCCATCTAAATCGTAGCACTACAGCCCGGGTTATAAGGGGTCGAATAGTTTGCGTAGAGCCTATGGTAAAGCTCACACCATTACATAGACTTAGCGTTGGAAAAGTCATGTGTGCGTGACGGCGGTTCTAATTCAGATGCCAGCAAACCGCTTCTACTGCTAGCGTGTCCCTGGGGGGTCTGTCGATGGCCGCACGTTCATCGCTCTATCTTTATTAGCAAAAATTTTACTCTTTTACACTGTTTCAGACTCCTCCCTTAGACTTAGCATTATGGCAATTTTCAACTCCACGAAACTCGGGTCGATTTTGGCCTAGAGACAAAACTTTTATACTCTGGTGATAGTGCTCGAATAGAGGAAGACCGTGGTGGTATTTAGTTTTTAATGGGGTAAAATATTTTTTCGACCCCCAAATTTGGACCCCTGCCACGGACCCCCTAGTCGACCTAGAAACTTGCTTTGTGCGCGGTTCGAGAGCTCTTGGGCCACAGTCTACGCATATAAATTTTGGTGAAAATCGGATCGGTAGATCCTGAGATCTGAGTTTTCGGTTTTTTTGGGGTGGAAGGCCTTAGGGGGACCCCCCATGGTGACCCCCAAATTTTTCTTATGGAAAAATCGCAAAAAATTTTTGATTCATGAAAAACGAAACCGCATCTAAATCGGAGCACCACAGCCCGGGTTATAAGGGGCTCGAAATGTTTGCCATAGAGCCTGTCCAAAATCTCCCCCCATTACATAGACTTAGCATTGGAAAAGTCATGTGTGCGTGACGGCGGTTCTAATTCAGATGCAAGCAAACCGCTTCTACTGCAAGCGTGTCCCTGGGGGGTCTGTCGATGGGCGCACTTTCAACGCTCTATCTTTATTAGCAAAAATTTTACCCTTTTACACACTTTCAGAATCCTCCCGTAGACTTAGCATTATGGCAATTTTCAACTCTAGGTAACTCGGGTCGATTTTGGCCTAGAGACAAAACTTTTATACTCTGGTGATAGCGCTCGAGGAGAGGAAGACCGTGGTGGTATTTAGTTTTTAATCGGGTGAAATATTTTTTTGACCCCCAATTTTGGACCCCTGCCACGGACCCCCTAGTCGACCTAGAAACTTACTTCGTGCGCGGTTCGAGAGCTCTTGGGCCACAGTCTACGCATATAAATTTTGGTGAAAATCGAATCGGTAGATCCTGAGATCTGAGTTTTCGTTTTTTGGGGTGGAAGGCCTTAGGGGATCCCCCATGGGGACCCCCAAATTTTTCTTATGGAAAAATCGCAAAACATTTTTGATTCATGGAAAACGAAACCGCGTCTAAATCGGAGGATCACAGCCCGGGTTATATGGGGGTCGAATTATTTGCCATAGAGCCTATGTTAGCTCCCCTTATTACATAGACTTAGCATTGGAAAAGTCATGTGTGCGTGACGGGGGTTTTTATTCAGATGCATGCAAACCGCTTCTAGTGCAAGCGTGTCCCTGGGAAGCCTGCGGATGGCCGCACCTTCATCGCTCTATCTTTATTAGCAAAAATTTTACCCTTTTACACTGTTTCAGACTCCTCCCTTAGACTTAGCATTATGGCAATTTTCAACTCCACGAAACTCGGGTCGATTTTGGCCTAGAGACAAAACTTTTATACGGTGGTGATAGCGCTCGAGGAGAGAAAGACCGTGGTGGTATTTAGCTTTAATCGTGTGAAATATTTCTTTGATCCCCATTTTTGGACCCCTGCCACGGACCCCCTGGTCGACCTAAAGACTTGCTTCGTGCGCGGTTCTAGAGCTCCTGGGCCACAGTCTACGCATATAAATTTTGGTGAAAATCGGATCGGTAGATCCTGAGATCTGAGTTTTCGGTTTTTTTGGGGTGGAAGACCTTAGGGGGACCCCCCCCATGGTGACCCCCAAATTTTTCTTATGGAAAAATCGCAAAAAATTTTTAATTCATGAAAAACGAAACCCCATCTAAATCGTAGCACTACAGCCCGGGTTATAAGGGGTCGAATAGTTTGCCATAGAGCCTATGGTAAAGCTCACACCATTACATAGACTTAGCGTTTGAAAAGTCATGTGTGCGTGACGGCGGTTCTAATTCAGATGCATGCAAACCGCTTCTAGTGCAAGCGTGTCCTGGGGGTCTGCCGATGGCCGCACTTTCATCGCTCTATCTTTATTAGCAAAAATTTTACCCTTTTACACTGTTTCAGACTCCTCCCTTAGCATTATGGCAATTTTCAACTCTACGAAACTCGGGTCGATTTTGATCTAGAGACAAAACTTTTATACTCTGGTGATAGCGCTCGAGGAGAGAAAGACCGTGGTGGTATTTAGTTTTTAATCGGGTGAAATATTTTTTGACCCCCATTTTTGGACCCCTGCCACGGACCCCCTGGTCGACCTAGAGACTTGCTTCGTGCGCGTTTCGAGAGCTCTTGGGCCACAGTCTACGAATATAAATTTTGGTGAAAATCGAATCGGTAGATCCTGAGATCTGAGTTTTCCGTTTTTTCGGGTGGAAGGCCTTAGGGGGACCCCCATGGTGACACCCAAATTTTTCTGATGCAAAAATTGCAAAATATTTTTGATTCATGGAAAACGAAACCGCATCTAAATCGGAGCATCACAGCCGGGGTTATAAGGGGTCGAATTGTTTGCCATAGAGCCTATGACCCCCCCCCATGGTGACCCCCAAATTTTTCTTATGGGAAAATCGCAAAAAATTTTTAATTCATGAAAAACGAAACCCCATCTAAATCGTAGCACTACAGCCCGGGTTATAAGGGGTCGAATAGTTTGCCATAGAGCCTATGGTAAAGCTCACACCATTACATAGACTTAGCGTTTGAAAAGTCATGTGTGCGTGACGGCGGTTCTAATTCAGATGCATGCAAACCGCTTCTAGTGCAAGCGTGTCCTGGGGGTCTGCCGATGGCCGCACTTTCATCGCTCTATCTTTATTAGCAAAAATTTTACCCTTTTACACTGTTTCAGACTCCTCCCTTAGCATTATGGCAATTTTCAACTCTACGAAACTCGGGTCGATTTTGATCTAGAGACAAAACTTTTATACTCTGGTGATAGCGCTCGAGGAGAGAAAGACCGTGGTGGTATTTAGTTTTTAATCGGGTGAAATATTTTTTGACCCCCATTTTTGGACCCCTGCCACGGACCCCCTGGTCGACCTAGAGACTTGCTTCGTGCGCGTTTCGAGAGCTCTTGGGCCACAGTCTACGCATATAAATTTTGGTGAAAATCGAATCAGTAGATCCTGAGATCTGAGTTTTCCGTTTTTTCGGGTGGAAGGCCTTAGGGGGACCCCCATGGTGACACCCAAATTTTTCTGATGCAAAAATTGCAAAATATTTTTGATTCATGGAAAACGAAACCGCATCTAAATCGGAGCATCACAGCCGGGGTTATAAGGGGTCGAATTGTTTGCCATAGAGCCTATGGTAAAGCTCACACCATTACATAGACTTAGCGTTTGAAAAGTCATGTGTGCGTGACGGCGGTTCTAATTCAGATGCATGCAAACCGCTTCTAGTGCAAGCGTGTCCTGGGGGTCTGCCGATGGCCGCACTTTCATCGCTCTATCCTTATTAGCAAAAATTTTACACTTTTAGACTCTTTCAGAATCCTCCCGTACACTTAGCATTATGGCAATTTTCAACTCCAAGAAACTCGGGTCGATTTTGGCCTAGAGACAAAACTTTTATGCTCTGGTCATAGCGCTCGAGGAGAGAAAGACCGTGGTGGTATTTAGTTTTTAATCGGGTGAAACATTTTTTTGACCCCCATTTTTTGACCCCTGCCACGGACGCCCTGTTTGACATAGAGACTTGCTTCGTGCGCGGTTCGAGAGCTCTTGGGCCACAGTCTACGCATATAAATTTCGGTGAAAATCGAATCGGTAGATCCTGAGACCTGAGTTTTCGGTTTTTGGGGGTGGAAGGCCTTAGAGGGACCCTACGGACACCCCTGGACGAATCCAGGAAAAGGAACGAACACCCCTGGAAGTCCAGTGAAAAATACGTAAAGCGAAAAAAATTTTTCCAAATTGAGATACAGAGATGAAACTGCGGCTATGCATAGACCCCGGGGGATACATCTTCAGTAGAAGCGGTTTCGATTTATCTCGAATAGAACTGCCGTAACGGGCAGTTGAAATTTTCAAAGGTATCCCTATGTACTGGGATGCGGCAGCCTTTAACATTAGGCTCTATGGGAGAATTTTTTTCTAATTAACCCTTTAATTGCTTAAGACGTCTATAAACGTTTTTAGAGATCGCTCTAAAAATGCTTAAGACGCGTATACAC
>KL813831.1:0-23642 GCA_000611955.2 Stegodyphus mimosarum
GTAAATATGCGGCGAGCCGCAAGTTCTCTCGACAAGTTGTGGTAGAGGAAGAGGAGTGGGAGATCCTCGCACCCGTCCCCCCCCGGAGTGCTCTTCATCAAAATTGGCGGCCGAACTGAGCTAAATCGCACTGTCACCTGTAAGGTGCTGTTGCCAGCCGCAGGCGTAAACTTGCGCTCCTTGCCACTAGGAATTTCGTGGGTTTGGCAATTGAGCATTTGCAACAATTTTAACAACAATTTTTGATTTGCTCAATTAATTAGACGTATCTATCTACGGGCTGTTGCCGATTACAGATTTCATTTTGCATTACTGCAGAGCAGATATTTTATCCGCTATATGTATTATATGCATATTACCCAAACCACATGTTAAATACATGGCTTCTCAATGCATATTACATGTATAACTGCGCACCATATGAACTGTTCCATGATACAGTTTATTATAGCCATTTTTGACTGAATTCTAGAATTATTTCCTCAGAAATTTTTCGTACAACAGTAAGGTAAATACTCGTTTCGAATAAGGTATTTTTTGCCACTCTTCAGCACGCCTTCGTGGTGTAACGGTTAGCACACTCGGCGCGTATTCGAGAAGTCCACGTTCGAGTCCCGGCAAGGGCATTGTCATTTCTCCCATCTCCTGCTTCAAAAATAACCTAATGCTTCTACAAAATTTGCGCAGTTGAACCATTTAAGATTCCACAAGTCAGGTATTTTACATTTCATTTTACTGAGTTTTCATTAATGTGAACACTACTTACAATTTACATAATTTCCGTTGAAGATATAAACAGGGTTCGTACACATTTCTGCGCAAGGAAATTAAGTACTTTTAAGGACTTTTAAAAACCATTAATGAAAAAAATTAAGGACCTATGAGCAAATGGAAACTGAATAAATTCAATTAAAAATATTATCTATGCCTAAACTTAATTTTTGTAATACCATCTTAAAAAGAAAATAGAACCGTAAGTAAGATGAGTTATTATTAAACATGAATTAATTAACAAAACTATTAATAAGTTTGAGAATAAAATCAACTTTATAAAATATATCAAGTAGCATTAAATGTTTTACATTTATAATAGTTCGACATATTTGAAAGAAGATAAGTGACATTCCATTTATGTTTTCCTAACAGTTAACTTTATGTTGATTTTTTTGTCACATATTTGCTCAGTCTAGAAGTTTCGTAAATAGCAAGTAGATTTTATGTCAAGCGGCATAGATTAAAATAGAAGTAAGATCATAATCAGCATGATTCATAGCAAAAGATCGCCCTGTCACCGCTGCTGCTTGCCTAGAGAGAGCCCAGCTGATTAGAACAAACCATAAAGGCCTGATGTAGGCACGGTTGGCAAGATTTGAAAGTTAGTTGGGCTCTGTCTGTCGCAGTTTGTGTCGTAGCTTCGTGTAGGTCTAATAAGCCACTAAAGCACCACAGGTTGATAAGCTGTTTTGTATTGTTTCAAGTCTCACTAGATGCAAAGAATAAGCTTTACATGAATTTTTACATTTTGGTGTTTTATTTTGTGACCATGGTAAGGACTAATGAAAAGCAATAACTCGCACTAAGGTGCATACTTAGGTCTTCAACCCAACTGTCAGTGCATGCGATTTGATTGTGTTTAGGGTTGTAAAGTGTCATACTTCAGTACTGTAGTGTAAACTCAGCATTCCTGGAATACTGCAAGTGCATGTGCATAGATCATTCATCTCCTTATCCTTCTTTGGTGCTGTGAAAGCGCTGGCATTGTGTTTTCTTACTTATTATGCATTTGGATACCCCCCCATCACAAGCTGGAGCATAATATTCAACATTCTCATCCTGTCGTTAAAGGGGCCGCTAGCACATCGACACCTAACTCCAGGTTGGAGGCAATTAACCACATCTGTAATCATATCCAATTATTTATCTTACAAGCAAAGGAATCTTGTAGAGTAACCGCTTCTGAAGAAAGCAGTTTACATCTTTTGTGAACACCGTTCGTATAACATTAGCAGAATAAGAGGTATATTTCGCCCAGTTACAGGGACAACACTCTTACAGGGTTGGCTCTGCAACAGCAGCAACTTGCGTACAGTTTACAGTCACCTGACGAGATTCGTCAGCATTCAGAGTCATTTCAAGCAGTGAAATCCACAGTCCCAGTCCGCAAAAGAAGCAAGAACAATCCGCAAAAGAAGATCCATTCACAGAGGTGACACGAAGGAAAAGGAAAACTTCACCGCCTTCTAAGTCTTCTCCAATTCCATCGGATCACGATCTCTTATTAAGGTCAAAGAACTCCGCACAGACAACCGACGGCAGACGGGAAACCTCCCAGATAAGGATGTGTTTAATGCCAATTCGGCCCACAAGGACTACAGAGCTTCTTATCTAACAACAGCATTTGTAGACTAACTACTCAACTTCAATCCCAGCGCTTATCAAGTACGAACAAGCCGCTTCGGGCAAAGCGGCCGGAAAAACCGGGTGATAGTTTCTACGTCTAAGTCAGCATAACACCTACTTAAGTTAGGCCGTCTTTTAGTGGGTTTTCAATCCTGTCCTCTTCGTCCGTACATTAGGATTATACGCTGCTACAAGGGGCAGGAGTTCGGTCACTATAGCAGGAACTGTTACCTGGAATCTGAATACATAAATAATAGCTTCTAATAACTTTACATATTATGCAGACCCCTGTTTTATATATATATATATCTACACGTTGCAAATATTTACTTTACGCATTTTTACTTATCGGTACATATATCTTTGCGTAATTATCATTACATAATTTATATATATAGTATTCATATGCACGCGTAATTTTTCTCAGGCATATAGGTGTCTATTTAATTATTAGAGGTCTATTTAATTGTCTATTTAATTATTACATATAGGTGTATGTCTATTAATCTGTATTTAAGCGGCATTTGTGAATTTAGGTATTTATATGTTTAATTAGATCAGTTTGTCGCAAATGTATGCAAATGTCTATGCATTCAGTCTCCAGGTTATGCTGTGTTTAGCACTCATGCGCCCACGTAACCAGTTCTCAGGTTTTTATGTATGTAGGTATTTATTTATTATGTATTTATGTGTATGTATTTATGTGTGTATTTATGTGTGTATTTATGTGCGTATTTATGTATTCTAACGGTTTTAGTAGTTTAAAGGATAACTACCGATTATATTGGGCGATATTGTGATATTTTACGAATATCTCCCAGAAATATTCCAGCGTTTTGTTAGGTTCAAATTGCAATTTGACATTAAAACTTGCTCTGCGAAGATAATGCTTAAATCTGCATATCTTTACGATCCCCGGTAGAGTATCAGACTTTTATATTCGCTATATTATTTCTTTAAAACCTCGTAAACAGTAGCTTAAAACAGTTATCATAAAAAAAGAAAAGTCTATGATGATTTAATGAGTCCGTGATAAGGAATTTCATAAAAGTATTAAATATTTCCATTTAGACATGTCCACATTTTAACATTTAATTCAATCACATCCAAAAGTACACAAATATCCGTAATAAAAGTACACAAATAAAAATCTTAAGAACTCTATTTAGTGATTTTAAATTGCTTAATTTATTACTCGATTACCTTCATGAATAAATTTGAAAGACTCCTAGGCTTTACTGCCACATGAAGGACAAAAGTGTTTTGTTTCCGGCCGTTGCAACACATTGCTTTAATAGAACCGAATTTGTTAGCAAGGATCGAAAGATAATTAATTATCTTGCATTTTTTCGAATGACAAATATCTGAAGATAAAAATGCTTTATTTCGAATAGTGTTGTTCGCTATCAAACGTTGAGTGTGTTAAACAGAAATTCATTAAAGTTTTAAAAAATAAGAAATAAATCATCAATTGTTGCTAAGCTAGTAAAAGCGACCGAGTGGTAACGCCATTTTTCCAAAGAATCCGCCGATATTCTCCTTCTGGAGCTCTGCAGAATGTCTTTCACTGCTCTGGAAATTTATAGCCATGGGGACGAGGGGAGGGCTGCGCGTTTGAAATGCTTTTGACTGTTTTACCTTCTAGCCAGCCCTTGAAGAAAAGATTCTGACCGAAATAAAAGTAAAACTCGCGAAAGATATTTTTCAACTTAATCAAACTGACCTCCACGAAATGAAGAAAGGTGACGTGTTCTACAAAAACGCATTCATTTGAAGTATTTTAGAACGTTCTAAAATGAGTCTATATGTTACAGTTCTATAACGCACAATGGCATGATAATTACTGTTCTTGGTAGCAATTTGTCATAAAGAATGTACCATAAAAGTACAACTGAAACATGTTACAAAACAGCATTTTCACATGTGTTTGTCTTGTTTTTATATGCGATTTTCATAAGTATCACTCAGGGACAGTTTTAAATATCAATGCGCAATTTTTATCAGTTTCCCGGTTCTTATATAGATATGGGAAAGTTTTATACTCCTTATGATTTTATTTTTTTTCTTTAGTTACGGCAAAGCACTCGAGGGCGATAATGCTTAAAGTGAGGATTGCCTTCGTGGATTACGTTCTAAGAAAAAAGGACTCATATAAACGTTCCACATGAGTAAAATCACAAAAACGCCCAAGCAGCCAGCCTCTTCGCCGGGACTGGAACACCGGACCGAAGTACCAGCGTTCAGGAATTTGACCGCTCGTCCACTTGTCGGCTGGTACTCATTATGGAAAAATAAAATTATAAGAAGTTTGGTTCCGTACGACAAAAATTGTACGATAAAAATGAACCAGTATATTTCATTTTAAAATTTGCAATTTTTGATATTATTTTCAACTCGTCTTGAGTTTCATTAAATTAGAATATTTCGAGGAAATAAGTTTAAATAAAGTACAGCAAAAATCTTACTAGACCTCACAGGGAAATCATGTGTCCAAATCAGATTTTTCATTTTCAGATATGTCAATTTGTTATACATTAAATATTTTCCCCTGTCACATTTTAGCTGAATGCTTGAATTCCAATTCATGTTTTAAATGCGTGTTATGTTTTTATTTTTCCAAAAGTGAACTCACGTATCTCTTTCTTTTTCCACGAAATTTAAACAGGGATTTACGTGTATATCATTTAACTCTGCAGGCCTTCGTGAATTATTATACTTTCGGTCATTTTATATAGAATGTTCATTCAGTATACTTTAATTGGAATGCATAAGCAAAATACTGCATTTTTAAAATTCCTATACTGCTAATACTTAATCGAAGATGATCCAAACTTTCTTTACACAATACTCGTGCGATTTTTACAAAACTTGGCAGTTTGGCATAATTTGAGTCGTAGAATCGAAATATGGAAAAGCATTGGCATGCCATTTCAGAAAAGTCCGATTTTGTGTCAAAATACTTATTAGAACAACGCTATATATAAATCTAATACAAATCCTAAGTCGCGCTTTGGAGACATGAAAAACGCAATATGAGTTTCGTCAATCGGCCCAATAGAATGAAAGATATAGAACTGTGCCCCTTTTTGTTGGTGCACTGTACGTTATTTACAATAAATTTCATTCCTGTGAGAACAGGACACATTAAATTGAGACTTGCGAGCAGTCGTATATTCGTGGCTGCTAGACCTATGAACTTGCGGTATCGGCTGTAGAAAAACACACATGCAAAGTGCACCAAGATTGCAATAAAATGTTAAAGGCAAAGTAGGCAAAATGACCACTTAAGTGTTCGCAAGATCGTGTTCCACAAGAGGGACGCTACATATGGATGATGGCAGAAGAATTACACCTCCTCAATATTACAATATTATTCCCTGTTATTTTCCGTCGAATACAGCGCCTTTATCGCCACTCACCTCATTGGAATTCGAAGCGGAATGGAGTGAACTTTACCCAAGTCTCGCGCCATCAACCATTAATATCGTCAAAAAGACTCATTCTGGGGAAGTTTTTTTTTATTCAGTCAAACTCCACACATGTTATCTGTTTAAAAGAGGGATGCCTTTCTGAAGGTTCGTTCGTTCTGGACAACTATTGCAGCGATATCACGCCAAAGCGCGACGTTTCCGGCTCACTTTTATTGCTAAAAAGCACATAACGTAAACGGTCGAAATGGCAAGGGGGGAGGTAAGTGACCATTGTCACATGACAAGCAAGAGCAGGTAAGCAAAACGAAGGAGAGGCTTTCAGCGCGAGGTTAGTCATTACACGTAAAATACAAATTAATACAAGTTAAAAGTTAAAGTGTGCAAGTTAAAATAATACAAAGTAATAACTAATGAGCATAAAACAGTATCTGATATAAAGATGAAACTTACACAATATATACAGTAATACATTATAAAGCTACAAATTAAGAAAAGCTACCTAGGGAAATTAGAATCACGGGTGAGGAAAGCCGCGTACGGTCGTAAAATACTATCCTCGTCGAGAATAATGTAATTTAGAACTTGGTGATTAAGATGGTTACAGTTAACTGCACACTCCTAAAAATTTGCATTAGCTTTATGCAAATACTCCGCAATACTTTCCATCTTGAGATCTCTATGAAGAGTATCATTTCGCACATAATAGTGTGCGTTCGTATTTGTGCGAAGGAACTTATTTTGTACAATTTGAAGCTGAGCGAGATCCTTCGAAGAAGCAGTTGACCAGCTTTCAGGGACTTGTAGGAAAGGATGGGCCTTATCAAAGCCTTATAAATGTGCCTTTTCTTATTTAAATAGAGTTTCGGGTAATTTCCAACTAACGGGTTCAGACTGCTACCGACAGCTATAGCCTTCCTTTTAATATGTTTGATGTGATCCGTCCAAGTCAGAGATTTGTTAAATAGGACTCCGAGATAATTAACTTTTTGTACAATTGGAATTTCTTCATTAAAAAGATAAAGTCGGATCGGTTAGAAAATAAAGCATTTGGATATCTGCGTCTAATGATAAAAAGTTGAGATTTGTGCGCCTAATTTGCGATTAATTGCATGATTCGGGTTGCTTGACTTAACGGCAAAAACCGTATCATCGGCATAACAACCAAGAAAATGGTTATGATCAATATGCCCCTTTGAGAAGTAACAGACATAAGAGATAAATTACTGGTCCCCAAACCGATCCTTGTGGGACACCGGCTCTAATGTGCTTTTCTGAGCAGTCATTACCTATACTAACATGAAAGGTCCTGTCTTCAATGAAGGATCTGAGAAATACGATCATATCCCTACTGAAATTTAGTTCAATGAGTATATTAGCTCCTCATGCCAGACACGGTGAAAAGTTTTCGCCACGTCCGCCATGAGTAAGGAAACACATAGCTTGTTATGAGCACTCCCGACGAATTCCGTTAACCTTAAGAGCTTAGTGGTGGAAACAGCGTCTGAAGCCAAATTGTTCATCAGGCAATACGTTCAAATAAGGCTGCAATCTATGCAGAATGTTTTTTTTCAAAGATTTTTCCGAGCTCTGCAAGCAGACTAATGGGCCCATAACCTTCCGGAGCAGTTAGATCCTTACCCGGGAGCAGGATAACTTTTGAACTTTTTCAAACTCTAGGAAAATAGGAAATTTCTAAGCAGACATTTAAAATTCCGGTGAACATCGTGATAACATTTAGAGGCATATTCTTGATGGCTAAATTCGAGATGGCATCGTCCCTGGCTCTTTAAACGCTTGATATGAACAGAGAAAATTGGAGGTAAAATCAGTCCTATTCTTTACAGCGGGCGCAGTAAGCCATTCTTCAATAAAATTATTGACATGCAACACAAACTCTGGGTTACAGGGGAGATTGTTAGGTGAGAACTGCTTTTCTAAGTGGTTGGCCAATACGGAGGCCTTCTCCACATTATTAAGAGCCACTTTCCCATCGGAGTAAATAGGCCTACTAATCGTGGGTTTTCTTTTCAAGTTGCGGGCAACTGCCCAAACTAAGTCTTTTTGTTCATTAAAGCTGAGGATCTCATCTTCCCATTTTTGGGCCTGATAAGTGCTGATGTCCTTTTTAATTGCTCTGTTTAAAGCCTTTAACTCCTTTTTAAGACTGGGGTCCCACGTGCGGCTCCACAGCTTCCCTAATCTATTACGTGTTTTAATTTTCTTCCTGATGAACGAGGGAAATCTATCTGCATGATTTCTGGGCAAAGTAGTAGTAGCTCTTTGAAGTGCAGAGCTGACTGTCTCGGTGAGAAGGTAGACGGCAACATCTATGTCTACGGTAGCTTTGAGGCTAGTGATCACAAGGAGATTAGTATTGAGAATATGCTTAACGAGATCCCAATCAGTAACCTTTTTAACTGCATCCCCTTCCGACTTATTAATGCCTAGCGTGATGATCACTGGAAAAATATCCGACGTAAGTTCTTGTTTGACTTCAAGCATCATTCGTATAGTCGTTGTGGTGAGTAGTAAATCGAGAATATCAGCTTTGCAATGAGAGCCAGGACAATAGGTAATTTCCTCAGGTACATATGGAGTAACTGGGTAATTTGTAATAAAATCGACTAGTCGCTTACCGTTCTTGTTGGTGCAGCAGCAATTCCAGAGCGTGTTTTTTGCATTTAAATCCCCTCCTAATATCGTAGGCCTGTTGTCAGGGAGGAACTCGACGAAAAGATTTTCACCCAGAAAAACTTTGGGCGAGTTATCTCATATACAAGTTACACATAGTGAAAACCACGAAAACGCTTATGTAGCCAGCCCGTTCGCAGTATTCGAACCTAACTACCTGGGTTCAGAGACGTTACCGCTCGGGCGCTGGTGTGCCTGTTTTAATTGTTGTAAGTTGCAACAATGATGATGTAGTGTAAGCATGCATTTACAGTTTCCCTATTAAAAAGTGGTGCTAGTAAAATCGGAAGAAACAACCTAAACGTATCCACAGCAAGACTGAAGAATACAGATTTTCTTGTATGAAAATAAGAAACCCCCAACAAATGTTCCCTCAATAACATGGCGTGCATCTTGATTTCGAAATCGACAAAGCTTGAAATATTTGAAGTTGTTGTCTATGGCGAACTAACATGATCTCGTACTCCAGTAAAGGAGAAAATGTTTTGAATACCGAATATTCATAATGTGAATCTTTGTGGGCGATATTTCAAGACTCAATTCTGATCTCGCTTTCAGTTTATTGACTGCGTGCGACTAAGTCCACAACCAAGCAATTGCGTTATTAGAAGTGTCAAATTTGAAACCACACTGCTAAAATACATTAAACGAAATGGTGTAAAAAAAACTACACATGACTAGTGGTGGGCTATAAGTCACAGAAACTAAGGGTTAAATCGAAGGAAACCCGAAAG
This sequence comes from Stegodyphus mimosarum, assembly GCA_000611955.2. NCBI lineage: Eukaryota > Metazoa > Arthropoda > Arachnida > Araneae > Eresidae > Stegodyphus > Stegodyphus mimosarum. The sequence continues at coordinate 9,257 of KL813831.1, forward strand.
AACTGAAGAAGATATTTCGCATGAACGAAGTCATAATTGTTGATACTTAATTCCAAAACTCTGAAACGCTTATTTCCGCGCAAACTATTCGTGATATCTTCCAACGCTAACGCTGGTTGAATAAAGCAGGGAAGGAAATGTTTAGATAGCAAAGACCCACTTATTAAAAATATCTAAAACTTGTGGAAAGCTTTAAGGCCAAATTAAGAATTTGTTAATTCTGGACCTTGTACTACTACGAAAAATCTGACGCAGTTCTTAATGTCATTCTAATCTAAAAATCTTTGGTATAGTACTAGAAATTTTTATACTCATCATGGATTCATTTTTTCATTATGGCAAAATAGGCCAAGACTGTCTAAGCAAGTCAAAGCCTACGGTGAGAGGATTTGCTTATTGCATTCGTAATCGTATGGTTTATATAGATCCAACTTAAAGAAAACTTCAAAGAAAGTAGGGCTCATTTCGAAGATAACCCGGAACTATGATTCATCTAGTGAAAGCAACGCAATCAATAATAATACGTACATAAGGCAGCCAGTAACCATTCACAATACCCACACTGCAGTAATGGTATATGCGCTACATAGTATGGGTAAAAATGTCACTGCACATTTAGAATCGTAACTTTAAACTGGGCTACAAAATAAATCGGACTGTTTCAAATTTTGTCTAATTCTTGCAATTAAAATGCGGAAAGTTTTTTTTTCTCGAATGACCTAGGTAATCTGCAAATTACCTAGACAATCTGCACATTACCTACTACGCATTCTTTAAAGTGAAAATAAGATCTTTGCTGGAACAACAGCAACGTTTCTGTACACTTAAGACAGCCGTCAGTTTTAAATTGTTGATTGGGCAGGATTTCCGAAGACATTACTGGAAATTTAAGTGTGCTATAAATAGGTGCGCTAGTCGCAAAATCCAGTTGCTGTGCAATTCAAAAATCTTTAAATAGCACTAATAATTGAGCATAATTTTATCCCGTGTTTCGCAAATTTATTTTCTTAATTCTAATGATAAGAACCGTTTAGTTCTTTAAATTTTTTATGATTCTTAACTGATGATAGATTCTATAAACTAACTTGTTGATTATATGAACTTGATTTTTTTAGATATGGAAAAATTAATAACATTATGTTAATTTAAGCACACAGAAACGTTGCTGTTATGCCAGCAAAGATCTTATCTTCAGTTTAACGAGCACCTATTAGGCAATGTGCAGATTAGTGAGTGCTTAGTAGGTAATGTGCAAAGTGTAGGGAGAGGAAAAGGAAATGATGGTAACAAACTTTTCAAGTTTAAGAATAAGGAAGCCGTTAATGTGCACATTACCCAGGTGACGTGCAGAAAACTTCATTTCGCACTTTAACGGACGAAACCAGTTACTCTACGAGTTAGGTAATGTGGACATTACGAGTTTCGTACTTTGGTGGTAACGTTGACGCGGTTTTACGGATTTTAAGTCCTAGGGAAAGAATTCTATTCATAGGTATTCGACCCAGAACCTTTATTGAAAGCAATTATAATCGGTTAATGCACTTGATTTTAGAGCTGTAAAGAGTTCTAGCAAGTAAAAATTTACATGTAAAATAATTCTTAACTTCATCTAAGACGTGGTTCCTGTGCGTTTATGTTCTGGGCTGGGTTCATACGGGAAATTCAGCATGCTCAATTATATTAACACACATGATGTTCTGTCAAATATGGAACATTAATTTCAATTTAATCAAAAATATAGGAATGATTTGAATACAGTTAATTATATCTAAATATCCGTATCTCTTCTGAACAAAGTTTTACAGCAATTCAAACGAATAAAGCCTAAACCAAGTTTTAAAGTTAAGTATCCCGAACTACTAGAGGTGAAACACAAAATTAGTTTGCTAACACGACTGAAGAGCTAATAGCATAAAAGTTCGATGCAATTACTAATAAACGATCAATACGAGGCTATTTAAAATTTACATTAGAGAAGTGCGTTATTAACTATAAAAGTTTCCATAGAGTATTTAATCGAATACGTGCAGAAAAGTTAATTTAGACAGAAAAATGTTTCAATAGACGATACAGAAGGGCAGAAGTCAGTTGCTTTTCGATTCCACGAAATTAGTGCTGAACTTTGGAGGGTGAGAATCTGTAGATTTTATTAATGAGCAATATACTTAATGTGGCATCAAGGGGTACTTCATAGAAGAATGACGTCAGAATGTCATTCATCGCACATCAATCCTTGAATACAAACGGTTGTCAATACAGAGAGGCTGTTGGCACGTTTTTAGACTATTCTGCTTTGCTGTCAAACAAATCTTATCGTTGGGTTTTTTTTTAAATTCAGTTATATTTTTGAAAGCATAACGTACCGTCTGATAATTGAGAGTTTTGTTTTCGTGCAAAATATAGCTGTTAAAGAAGCAAAGATGGAAGGCTATATTTGCGTTGTCTCCGAAGAAAGTTCTTATTTAGTTACTAAAAGGATGTTGCGAAAGCCATGGTTTTTGGGTATCTAAAGATACTATATATAATGTTGTGAAAAGCAAAGGAAAAAACGTCAAAACTAAACTTCAAGTGGAAAAATCGTTCCAAATACGTATTTAGAAAAACACGGAATGTTTCGGATGTTGCAAAAGTAAGACCTTTAATGGTAAAAGGTAATCCGAAAATTATAGGACAGTTGCAAAATCATTAAGATGCTCAGTATCAACTCTAAACAAAGTGATTAATGCTGATTTGAATCTTAAACGGGTGAAAAACATCTTCCTCCTCCGACATACCCCGGAATGCAGAACGCGCTGCGGAGTTCTTTGTGAGAAACATTTATCCCGATAAAAACAGAAAAAATGCTGTCATAACAGACAAATCTTCAGTGCACTTAAATGACTGCCATAAAAGGAGATCCATTTATTATCAAAGAGGGAAAAATCCTAAAGCATGGATCAAGAAATCTAAAGAAAGTTTTTCCTTAGGGATTTATGGTTGTTGCCGGTCTTTTAAACAAGGGCAAATTAAAAATAAAGAGCGGAGAAAAATGCCAATGCCAATACCAAGTCCACATGTTATGAAAAACATTTTATAAGCAATTTTCAAATGTTAAATAACTTCTATTTAGCAGAATTGCATCAAGACAAAGCAAGCAGGGACACGTTAAGATCTAACGTTTAATTTCCTGGGGAAAAAAATGGAACAAGAAGCGGGTATCAAGGCCATACCCTATTAAATCTCCTGATCTATCACTAATGTATTTTTGTGCTTTTAGAAAGCAGGTTGTCCAAACGTCGACTTACAACCTTCTTTCGATTTTGAAAAGCTGTTCAAGGGTAGTGGAATATTATAACTTTATAGTCTGGATAGAATGAGTGTTATAAAATAGATTATTTGAAACATATCTTACCTAAACATTTTATTTCTGCAATTGTAATGAAAATGGTTTAAAAAACAGATGGTACTTAACGGAAAATTCCGTCGATCACAAGAAACAGCGCCAATTGCGCCAAATTCAAAAACATATTTACTAAGTACATGAAAAGTTCTATTCTTATTTTTCTTCCTAACTTATTATATTTATTTATATTTAATTTTTCATTAAAAATTTCCATTTCTTCCATAATATAGCTATATCGTGGCCATTAACACATTTTTTGGGGCAAGATTCCATGACTTTGGAAATATTGAACAGCATGCTCTTCTGTAGTAGGCGGGTCCCAAATTTTAATCATCTTTTTTTTCGAAAATGCGTGATAGAAAGGGGGAAAAGGAACCTTTACTTAAAAATAATAACAACACGTGTAATCAAGGTTACACCAAACCCAGCGCGTTTGAAGAAGACTTTCGCATTTTTGGCGAAACATCGCGTAGTTTGAAGTTTTTTCCTTAATAGGCAAAAATGGTCAACGCGATTTTACGTAAGTACGAAATAGGTAAATTGTGTAACGATATTTCTTAAGCAAACTACCATCGCTTATTCTGCGTTTGCTAATGAAATTTTGACTGCTCAATTGTTTTAAAAGTTAATGGAATGTCTTAGAAAGATTTTTCCAATTTGGTTCTCACAAAAACAGGGCTTAATTTTTAAAACTACAAGTGTGGGAGCCAAATGGAAAATTGTCAGGAAAAAAATCTGAAAGGTTTCAGATTTTAAATTACGTCTAAAGGGGCGTTTTTTTAACATTTTGTATGTTACCTCTATTTATTAATTATCATGTTCTTCGCACTTAAACTTAAAATTCAGTTCAAGAGCAATATCGCAAAATGATTTTAAATTGAGCATACCTAAAATTTCCGATATACGGTCTCACGCGCTGGAGATAAAAATGTTTTTTCTGGACAACATTGCCATTGCTCGCTTCGAAATCTTTGACTTTGCTAAAAAAATTGTTAAAGTTATACAAAATATGAAATCGATAAAACAAATTCCAATTTCAAGTTAGGGCTTCCAGATGCCCATATTCGCAGTAGGATTACGTCATTCAAAATTGGATGCCTCAAGGTACCGTCGTTTTATAACAATGCGAGAACCATACATAATTATGCATATTCCTCATTATTTAATTTCTTCAAATATAATGCAGGGCGATAATATTTGGTGGCAACAATTTGAAAAGTGAAACGGACATTCAGAGTGATTAGACTCAAAATCGCAAAACGAAAACAATAGTCTTTCAGCGACAAAGCCCCTTTGGACTAATAACTAAAATTTAAAATAATTAAATTAAACCAAAATAAAAAGAAATGCAAAGATTTAGATAGAAATTACAAATTAAATAAAAAATTATTGGACCTCACCTCATTTGTGGGTCCGGTCGGAATTACATTTCCACTCAGAAGCTGGAGAGTAGGTCAGCTGATCTCCATCAGATTTTAAGTCCCGGTTATACGCATACTGTGCTCTTTTTAGAGGAATGATAAATATAAAATCTACTCTTTCTTGCAGCAGACAAACGAAAAAATATAAAAGCGATTAAAGCGCCGGTAAGGAGAATAGTAAATTCTAGAAACAGTACTAGGCTATCGAAAGAAAATTTTAACCAAAAAATGTAGCTTTGGAAACAAAGAGGGAAGAAAAAGAATTTCTGATCGCTATGCCCCGTCAATATAATTCTAGCGGTCAAGCGGAAATTTTCCCTGCATAAGAATCGATAACGACGTGATACTAAACGTACGACTCCTCTGCACAAGGTGGCAACAGCGTACTTAGCGTTTGATTACATCGTTCAAAAAGCCTACAGGAGATCTGCAGTAGGAAGTCACTAGCGTGGCACGTGTCTGATCACAGCACCACTTGTCTTTTTGCGAATGAAAAATTTGTTTACCGTCATAAATTCTGTGCACTTCCTGGAGAATAAGCCTTTGGCATGTGAGCGGGGGCTTTTCCTTCCTTAAAAGCCCCAACCTCTGTCCAAGGTTCATGTCCGAGGGAAAGACAAGCTCAGATTTTTAAGGTACATTTATTATTAACTGCCATGATACCCATTAGGGGATTTGTCCTAGTAGCCGAAATTTTGTAACTTTAATTACGTTGGCAACATTGGCAACTTTTTCACATTGCTGTTTGAACCTTTTAAGTTTTTGTCTAATTTCCAGTCTGTGTCAATGTAGACACCCAGAAATAAATGTAAATCCATAGAAAAAATGTGGAAATTAATGGATTAAAATGAAATTAGTCTTTAGAAATTGAAGTTCACTTACGGAAAAGAAGTGCTGGAACCATCTGACTCAGGGCTCCGATACGGTGCGGCTGAAATGATGATTTATCTCAAAAACTAAGAAACGCCGGAGCAATTTAAATTTTGTAGAGAGGTGGAAAGTCCCGCTGTGTTGCCAAGATTTAATTTTACGAAGGTTTCATAATCCGTAAAATTGCATATTACGGGCCAGTTTGGCGCGTTTTCGAAAAGTCGCCAAATTGGTTATTTTCGCGCGTTTTAGAAAATCACTCATCATATCACCATATTAGATGATTGCGAATCTGAATGAATCCTGTAAACGTGCAAAAAATTGATCATGTAAACTTGCAAAAATATCTAAAACAGAAGTTCAAGAAAAACAACGATTAGGTATTTGAAAGTTAATAACTATGTATTTTATGGGATCAACAATATTAAAACTTTTCATAATATCATACCATTTTTAAGACAGTAGCAAAATGGAGTAAAACGTTTTAGCACGAAATTTAAGAAATTTCAATAAGCAGTAAATCAGTAATAAATGATTGGAAAGCATTGATTCATATTTAAGCTAAATCTTTAAAGAAAATTCAGATGAAAAAGGGAAGATAAAATTCAAAATTTTGATCTACTAAAACATGAGTAAACTACTGTATAGTAAAAACACAAAAAGTGGTTAAACAATTTTAACTATATATTGTAATTTATATTTTTACAATAAATGTTTATTTATAATAAACAATAGAAACTCCCATTTGCTTAGATCTACACTAAAATGTCACAATTCAATGGAAATGAAATTCAAAATTTCGCGCTCATTTCAACCACATGCATAACCACATATAATGGAACATACCTGCATTCACACAAATCTGTCGCATCTTTCCTTTCAACTAATTTTATACTATTTTTACACTTAGGACATTCGTACATATTCGCAATCAAACCGTAATTCATGCACCATTTTATCACACATCTTTCGCCCTTATCTTGCAACCGAATCAAATAAGTCAAATCCACACGTTCAACTCTTTCGACGCCAGCCATTTTGCTCACACAATCTACTAACAGCACAATGAAATGACAAACATTCAAAAAGCCCGTTAAAATACTATAAACTCTAACCTTAAACCCTAACGATTTTCATGACCCCAAGAGGTTACCAGATTTGGCGTGATTTCGCTTCATTTGGTGACTGGCCCCTAATCTGCAGTCTGGCCTTAATAATCTAGAGTTCGAGTACTTGCAATGAATTAAGTTTCCTTTAAAGTTTCTAAACTGGAAAATACTTCACGATTGAAATTTCTCGGGATACTTACTTTGGCTTCGATCAAGATGACCGGAACAGGAAATCGCCTCCTTACTGGACTGTAACGGCATTTGGCAATCCGCTCGAAGTATTCATCAGCGTCCAACTTCGAAGCGCAGGATCTGGAAGTTGAACGCAAGTTAATGAATTGAAATTACAAGCTGAATACACACTAGATCTCAATAATCCGAAATAACTTAATTTAAAATACCGGGATCCTTAAATTCTGCGAGTCAAATATATAATGATTACAAGTTCAGGTATTGAACCCGTAAGGGTACATATTGGGATGAATTAAGAGAGATTAGTTTGTGGCAAAGTATACAAGAACTAGCTGCTTGCGAGAGGGAAGCTTTAATGGAAGGTTTCTAACATATCCGAGTAAGAAACAATTTCGAATAAACAAGCGAAAACGCACATGCAGCCGGCCCGTTCGCTTGTAACCGAACCCAAGGTCGGAACTGTCAGCGTTTAGCGATTTTCCCGCTCGGCCACTGGTGAGCTCAGGAAATCCTCATGAGAGTGGCTGAGAAAGTGAAACGTGCCCACGATAAAAAATTGCTAGTCATTTTCTCCACTCTAAATATATTTGTCAAATACCTAAACATTTCAATCGAATTGTTATGTGAATTTTGTTACATTTAATTGATGATAACACTTACCCATTTGTAAACATTTCATAAGCAACCGCTTGAACTTCCAGATCAGCGTTTCTGCTGTTATTTCAAGTTTCTACAGTAATTTTGGGTAATAATTTAAACTAAGTCTTATTTGCCTGAATGCAACTCATTTTTCTGAATGAAAGCAATGGAATTCATATTCACATAGCCGCTAAAAGAAATAACGTTCACTGTTACTGAATAGAAAGGAATACAGGCAATTCATTTTATTGGCTTTATTAGCTTTAGTTTAACGAAAGTAAAATGTCTTAATGTCGTAAATGTCTTAAATGCAGAAATAAAATTAAAGCTAATTTAAAACATGGCGCACGTGAGTTTATATTTGATGCGAATATAATGAAAACGGGTAAAAACATCGATATCGCTATCTGCCTAAGGATGCCTTTATGGAAGATTTTCTAAGGGAACTGGCTAGTTAACATGCTGGTCACATTGGGAAAAGCACGAAAAGTCAGCCCATTCGCGAGATTCGAAACTCGGACCGAAATACCAATGTTCAACGACTCTAAGTTGGGCGGCTGGTGAAGCCAGAAACATAAGAGATAAAAATAAACACTCGGCTTTTAAAAGACGATGCGGATAGCAATTCATGTCACAGGAGTTGCTTACGTTTATGTATGCCGGATTTAAATGACGCACAATCAGCTCGGAAATAAACCTATTCGGAATTCAGTTGAGGTTTTCGTTCGCTACTATTTACTGGGCGAATGCGAAATTTATGCTGATTTTCAAAGTTACCGTAGAATTATGTTTAAAAGTACATGGTTAAGTAACTTCTGTTCTAAATTATAAGGTAGGTACATAAATATGCTTTTACATGTGCAAAAAATAATTTCAGAAGCTGAAGAAGCTTTTCGAAACATCATACCTGGCTACTGTGAAATCTTCATATACATTTCCAGACCTTATTCAATAAGGAAAATGCTTACTTATCTCAGTAAATTTAAATGCAATGAAAAGCGAGTCAATTAAGTCACAGTGAGGGGAAACTCGACGCTTAAGTTGACTGTATCATTTACGAAGCAAAATTTAAAGATAAATTCAAGTTAAAAAGATAAAGTCAGGAACGAATTAAGGTTTGTAATATTTTGAAATAATTGCTATATACCTGTTCGCGCCTGCGCATCTGTAAGGTAATCTGCACATGCGCATCTGTAATGTCATGATCAGACGAGTTTGAGAACTGCCATCGACGGTGTGTAAGGGCTGGTTATAGCCATGAGTTAATGAGGAGTAATTGTAATTTAAATATGTGTATTAATAAAGTAACGAACCAGCGTACTTATTATAAGTGTGGTGATCATTGAGCTATCGACACAATACCGTTATGGATAATGGACAATCAACGCCGTTCCAAGTGATATCAGATTCGCAGGTTGTTACTCAAAACCGGAGAATAAGAAGGCAGCAGACATCACGTTACATATTAAATCACATTTATTGCACGGCACAACACACAGAACATACAGGATACACTGGGTACAGAAAACAACAGAAACAGCAGACAATGAATGAACAGCTAGTTCTTATACCTACGCTGGGCTCAGCTTGCCATCTAAAAGAAGCCAATTAACGCCTTTTTGGCGTGAACATAGAATATCCTTAACATACTGGGGCCCGATGTCCTTTTAGGACATCAACATTATATAGAATTACATGAAATAATATGCATACCTATAGTTTAACAAATCATTAAATAGAACACTTAGAATACAAAGGCTCAGCATTGTGAAGCGTAATGAGCACTTTCCGCATAAATCAGGAATGTAGAAACAATCTAAACTAAAAAAAACAGAACTTAATTACAATCAAAAGAAATGAAATAATATATAGTTCAGTTCTCGGACATTAACAGTACTAGTTTATGTATTGGTCGAAGTAATTTACCACAGGCAGTTTTTAATTTGACAACTCGAATCTTTTCATTACTGCCGGAATAAACTTGTACAATTCGAGCCATTCTCCACTTTAACGGAGGTAGGTTGTTCTCTTTAATTAACACTAAATCGCCAGTTTTCATGTTAGTCATGGATTTCCTCCATTTATTTCTCAATTGTAATTGCATAAGATACTCCTTAGACCATTTTTTCCAAAAGGCTTGCGAAAGCTGTGTCACCAGCTTCCATCGCTCGCGCATTGTAATTTTTTCATCTATAACATTAGGTTCAGGTATTCGCTTTATTTCAGTACCAATAATAAAATGTGCTGGAGTGAGTGCGCAGAGATCATCAGGATCGTCTGATGCTGGTCGGGAGTTCATTACTGCTTCTATTTCGGCAAGGTACGTATTGAACTCTTCAACGGTTAGTATCTGCGAATCAATCACTCTTTTCATGTGAAATTTCATAGTTTTCACTGCAGCCTCCCAGAGGCCTCCGAAATGAGGTGCGGAAGGAGCATTAAGTTTCCACTCAACCTTCTCATCTGCTAAGAAACTCCCAACGGCTTTTGAAGTCCATATTTTCAATTCATTTCGTGCACCAACGTAATTTGATCTACAGTCACAATAAATTATTTGTGGTGTTCCTCTACGTACCACAAACTGTTTTAGAGCACCAATAAATCCCTTGGAACTCAAGTCACTGACAGCTTCCAGATGAACAGCTTTCGTGACGAAGCACACAAGCAAACATACATACATCTTCGTTGGTCGAATTCCTCTGCCACGTTTATGGTAAACTTGAAATGGTTCGGCAAAATCGGTCCCTATTCGTGAAAATGGTCTCCCTATATTTACTCTAGATGCAGGCAGGTCACTCAAAAGTTGTACAGATAGTTCCCCGCGATGACGAATACAAATCAGACAGCTTCTTATAATTCTACGAATTGCTGATCGCTCTCCAATAATCCAATAATTTTGACGAAGGTCAGAAAGCGTCAACTGCAACCCTGCGTGTAGATACTTCAAATGATAATGATTTATAAGCAAGTTCGTTACTTGACTGCTTTTGGGAAGAATAACTGGATATTTAGTTTCTTCCGGCAAATTCGCATTTCTTAATCTTCCCCCAGCTCTCATAAGTCCGTCTTTATCCAAAAAAGGGCTTAACTGATATAATTTATTTGAGACTTTCAAGGCACTATGGCTTTCTAGCCTAGCAATTTCATCGTGAAATTCAGAACTTTGAACTGCCTTAATTATAACTTGGTGAGCTTCATTAAGCTCTCTTACTTCTAAGTAGGGTGTCAGAACTTTAGAATTCCTGGTATTACCAATAAACCTCAAACACCAAGCTACAACCCTAAGCAAAAGCAATCGATTCCATGAAGAAAATTATTCCACAGTTCTTAAACTAAACTCAACCTTACCACCATACTCTTAACTATAATTCCCTTTTCCCCAACAGCCTTATCTAACTGATATCGATTCAACTGCGTAGACCAACATTCCTTACTTTTGCGTAGCCAATGAGGTCCGTAAAACCACTTTTCACTCGAAATCAAACATCCGACTGAGATACCCCTTGTCACTAAATCCGCCGGATTATCTTCAGACTTACAGTGTAACTAACTTTTAGGATCTGTGTTTTCCTGAACTTCTAACACACGATTAGCGACAAACTGTTTCCAACATTTAGCCGTACCCTTGACCCAATACAAAGCTATTTCCGAGTCAGACCAATACATCCTGGTTGGTGATCAAATCCACAAAAAGATTGCAAATATATTTTCCAACTCTTGCACCAATCAAAACTGCCATTAATTCTAGACGAGGTAAGGTAATCTTCTTCAAAGGAGCAATTCTATTTTTTGACATAACAAATGACACCTTTGTATTGCCACAACTATCCTGATAACGAAAATAAGCAACCGCTCCACACGCATTTGATGACACATCACAAAATACATGCAATTCAACTTCAGTATCCTGACGATTCACATACCCCAACAAACAATGCCTTTGTAACTTTATTTGTCCTAACTCTTATTTCCGACCACCATATTAACCACTTTACTAAGAGATCATCTGGTAACTTTTCATCCCAATTTATACCCTTCTCCCAAATCTCTAGCAACAAACGTTTTATTCTGACAAACAAACACACATTATTATACACAAATGGAGCTGAAATACCAAATGGGTCAAAAACCATGGTCGCTACTTGCAGAACCACCACGTTTATTACTTTTCACGGAACTCAATTTATCTAGCAACGGTTTAACATCCAGGAAAAGGATATTGTCCTCAGGAATCCAATTCACACCTAGCACTCTCAGCTATCTTTTACTATTTTCAACATTGAGTTTATTCAAACCCCATAATCTTTCCAATTCCGGAGAGTTGGATCTCAATTTCCGCAAGTTAAATCCACTTGCCCTTAAAATTGAAACCGCATCATTTGATAACTCATATGCGTCCTGAGTATTTTCTGCACCAAAATATAAGTCATCGACATATAACGATGTATTTAACATGCGTACTGAATCAGGATTAGTTCTCATATTTCCTAATGTGGGTTTAATAGTACTAGTTAGTATAAAAGGCGAAATTTTGCAACCAAACGGCAATCTATTCATATGCATAACTTTATATTCAGCAATTTCATTAACGGAAAGCCACAGAAATTTACAATCCTCTTCGGCAATTTTTATCATTAAAAATGCTTTCTCGATATCCCGTTAAACGCAATTTTAAGTTTTCTGAAATTCAGTAGTACATCTAGTATATTAGGATTTAAATTTGGACAAGTTTCTAAACAATCATTCAATGACCTAGCGTTCTTAGTTTTCGAACTACAATTGTATACAACGTGAACTTTCGTAGTATCCTTATTTCTATTCACAACTGCTCGATGTGGCATAAAATATTCATTACAATCCCTTCCACATTCTTCGACAATTTTTTGACTTTCTTGGTAGCAAATCATTTGCTTATACTCATTCTTAATCCATTCATCCTTTCAAAACAGTTTTGTAAATCGTCAAACCTCCTTCTAGCAGTGGAAAAATTATTTTCTAATTCAGAAGGCAATGTTTTCCTTAACAATTTAATTTCATATCGACCATCAGTGAACTTCAGATCACTTTCGAATTGCTCTATTAAACACTTGTCATTGATCGGATACTGCGCATGCTCGCGCCATTGCTGTGTGTGTTTTCTTGAGCTCTGATTTTCAGCTTGATTTTGCGGTAATTAATGCGTGTAAACTACTTACTGTGTATTATGTTATTTGTGCAAGTGCTCTGCTTTATGTTTGTGTAAATTGTTTCAAGTTGAAAGAAGTACTGTTAACTTTATGGCTCTTGCAAGATTTCGGTACAGTTAAGCCTAGCACGGCGAATTGTTTATACCCTTGAGTAGTGTCACGGGGTAAGGCAACGCCAGAATGGACGAAGAGAACGATGATGCGTTTTATAGTGCGCTTAAATGTTGCTATGATAAACTTGAAACGGCTATTGAGTCAAAGTGTAATATGAACCAGAATGTTCGTGAAGAGGCAAGGCATGCAATGTGTGAGTTAAAGTGTTTGATTACTAAGAATTTTGAACGTATTAAGTCGTTGGGTTACCGTGAAGCTTGTAAGGAAAGTCTTAAAGACATTTTTGTAAAACCAACGTATGCTAGTGCTGTGCTGCCATCTCCTGTGGACAATGTGAAACAAAATTCTTTAAGCTGTGGTCTTGTTATTTCATCGGAAAACCGTTCGTCAGAGGATATTAAAAAGATTCTTAAATTACAAATTAATCCTGTAGAGAAAAAAGTGGGTATACTCAATCTAAAAAATATTGGAAATGGCAAGGTGTTGATAGAATGCCCCTCTGAAAATGACTTAAAAAGTATACAATCTGAAATTCAAGTAAAATCACCAGAATTAACTGCCTTTCCTTCAAGACGAAGGAATCCCACGATCTTAATAAAAAATGTCCCTAATGAAATAAGGGATGAGGATGTTCTTGATGTTTTAAAAAATCAAAATCCAGATGTTATTGCTTCAGAAAATAAATGGAAGGAGTCTCGAATTAGATTTACGTTAAGGAAATTTCAAAATACGAGACATTTAGTAGTTGAGGTGCATCCAGACGTGCGTAGAGGTATTTTACAGGAATGTAGATTAAAAATTTCTTGGAGTATTTGTATTGTGGATGATTTTGTTGTGATTAATCGGTGCTTTAACTGTTTAGGATATAATCATCGTGCTGAACATTGTAAAAACCTCCGCGCTTGTTATTTCTGTGCACGTGAACATGAAAGTAAACTTTAACTGTTAGGATATAATCATCGTGCTGAACATTGTAAAAACCTCCGCGCTTGTTATTTCTGTGCACGTGAACATGAAAGTAAAAATTGTCCACATAAGAATTTGAAAGTCTGTATTAATTGCATTAGACGCAATCAAAAGATAAAAGATGAGAAAAAAAAATTAAACGTAAGCCATTTGCCTTTTTCTGAAAGTTGCTCTTGCCATGAATTTATAAGAAGTCAAAATATATCAAGAACAAATTATGGATAATGGTCAAATTCTGTTTTAAAATTTGTTCAAATTAATTTACATAGATGTAAGGCTGCAACTCAGCAACTTGTTTTGAATATGGAGGTAAATAATGTTTCTGTTGCTTTCATTCAAGAGCCTTACTTTTATCATGGTCTTTTGCCTGGCTTTCCAAGTTCCTTTAGGTTATATTATGATTTTAATGCAGAGGTCAAAGGCTGTTATTGTTGTTCGAGCCGAATTTCTGCCTACGTTTTTGGATTTAAGATTCTTGGATTATAATATGGTGACTCTGGACATTAT
>KK114388.1:2791-45541 GCA_000611955.2 Stegodyphus mimosarum
GAAAGAGCAGAAAGTAAACTGACTACCAATTGCGACATCTTCGTCCAGTATTGCAGAATTATTAATAGAATTATTAATACATACAGAATATGCAGAGCATAATATTTCCTAAATCTGATATACAAAATAAATTTTTGAAGATTCGAAGAAAATATTTTTTTTTAATTTCGTATTTTTATATTGTTAAAAAAAAATTTGTTATTGCACAAAGTTTCTCATCTTCTGGTTATGGGCAATTTTGAATTCTTTATGTATTTATATATTATTTCATTATAAAATAAATAGTAAAGTTAAATAAAATTAAATAATTCTTTTGCGTCAATGCCGCAAGAAACGAAATATGAATTTAACAAACCCATCATTATTGTCTCATTCATATAAAGCAAATTAAAATTTTAAATTACGTAAATTCAATTGCAAACAAATCTCTACATATAATAAAACAAAGAGTCTGTGTGTGTGTCTTTCGTTCGTGTTGCGAGTACGCTAATAGACCCAGGGCCACGAAATTTGGTACATGGGTTTATCTACACAAGAGCCAGTGCACCTCGAAGCGATTTTGTGGAAATTCGAATTCGAATTCTTTTTATTTTATGTTTTGTGACCAAATCGCGTCATTTTGAGACATAATGCGCTACAGGAAAGCGAGATTTCACTCTATACATTTCATTTTTACATCGTTGTGAAGCGTAGATACTTAGCTATTTTACGAACTTAAAATAAATTTCTTATTTCAAAAAATCGATTAAATACGAATTTATTTAGGAAGGTGAGCTTAACACCTTTTCAACGGAATGTTTTAAAAAAACTTATTTTAAAAAATGTGCTGTTTTTTTTGCTTTGATTTTTGGACACGTTGAACTTTAATCCTTTCGACTCCTTTAAAAAAAAGAATTTTGGAAAAATAATAATATTTTGTATTTTTTTTTAATTTTTTAAATGAAGCTTCCGAATACACTTCTCACATTTCAGATATTTTAAAATGAAATTTTGGCAACAATTTTCCTTTCTTATTGTTGTTGATAATTGATAGATTGATGAAATTGCATCATTTTGAATAGTTTCATTCTTTTAAAAATTTCGATTTGGTAACAATTTTTCATCTTGTTTCTTATGTTACTGTTTTTAAGAGACTGAAAAGTTTAAGAAATTAAAAAGTTGTTTCTTTTTGCAACGGTAAATTGTTTAATTACTTTATTGGGATAATTAACATTTGTATCGAAGGATATTGCTTAATTCATTGTGATATTTTATACAAGTTAAATGGCTGCGATGTGACTGCTGACACATTTCCTCAGAAGATTACCTAAAGTATCATAACATTTCAAAATTTCAGAAAAAGGATTATTCAAACTATCGAGTAAGAAAATGTTTAAAAAATTTTAATTTTATTGTAGAATTAATTTATATATAATATTTTATGTTCTCATGGTGGTGCTTAAGAACGGGGATATAAATAATGCTTTAACAAATGTTTAATGCACATCTCATGCAATTAATGTGCTAAAAATTCAAGATGTATATGTTTTTCTGGAGATACATCAGGGCCATATACAAAGGAGGGTTGGAATCTTAACAAAGAGAAAAAAGTTGGGAGAACTTACGCGGCCATAGGTGCCAGGTGTGTCTTTTAGGCATTTTCCGGTACGTTTAAAAGACAGACAAGGCTGGCCGCATAGCGGCTAGTAAAATGATAAATTATAGCTGCGAAATAATTTGCAATATCATTCAAATTCAGAAAGCATAACTAAGTTAAGTGCAAACATGAAAATACATGAAAAAATATAATATAATCCAAAAATCTTATCTTAGAAACTTAACAAAAATTTTTAAAACTAAATTTAATTTCCATAAAGTGAATAATAGTAAAGAAGACAGGAACTTACGTAGTTACAGCTTTTTGTTTATATTTTTATTCAGTAATTTCTTTGGAGAATAAATGAATTCTTTCGATAATATAAGAATACAGAAACTTTCTTTCATTTATATAGGCATATGACACATAAGGAAGGTATACGAGTAAGAGGACCTGAAGTGATCTTTAATTGAAAAACCTATAAAACGTAAACCATGTAATAAAATTTGATTTGCTAATCAACAGCGGTGTTAATATCGATAAAAAGGAGAGTCAAAAATCACCGCTGTTTCACTAAATATTCCTCTAAAAATAACTATATATTTATTAATTAAAAACAATATATATTTACTAAAAATAACTATATGTTTGACTAAAAATTTACAATGCGATTCTTAAATATTCATTAGTAATAAATATGGAAATGAAAGTATTTATAAGGTTTGCAAATACAACTTTTCCTTTCTTTTATGCATGATTCAACTTAATGCTATCTGCTTTAATAGGATGTGAAAGGCCGTATAGTGTTGCCGTAATGCTAATTTTACTTTATATTCGCAAGTAAAGCTATATATTTATTTAAATGATAGAAAACTGTAGAAACGTTTATTGTCTGAATTACAAAAGTAAGTACACTGCAGGAAAACAAAAATGGGACACTTCTGTAGCTCCCGTTCTTCTGACCAATTGACGAATTTCTACTCGGCGTTTTTCATGTCTCGAATGTGCGACTTAGGATATATACCATTGTTCTAATATAGATATTTTGACACCAAATCGTTTTCTGAAATGACATGCCAATCTTTTCCATATTTCGATTCTACGACTCAAATTATGCGAAACTATCATGTTTTGTAAACCTCGCACGGGTAGTTTTTAAAAAATTAGCTCTCAAAATTTTAGCTCCTCAATGTTAATTGAATTTGATATATAATTATTAATATCTATTTTTTTTATTCAACTTGCTTAATTACTTCTCCCAGAATTCAAAAGAAATTTAGGCTTAATCAAAATATATTTCGCACATTTTTTATGATTTATTTTTACAATTTGTGTTTTAAAATATTTTACATAAAGTTTTTGAAATAAATGTGTGTATTATAAACTATACAATTTTTAACATCATCTTAAATTAGATGTATTTCTAGGCATACCTGCAAAAAAATAGAGTTTTTATTGAAAACTTTCTGCGATATACATGAATTTACATATTGGCATGTATTGAAATTTGGAATATTTCGTATAAGTGATTATAATGCCAACGCACTTTGTTTGTTTGTATACGCACTCTGTTAAATTTATTTGAAAGTATGAAGATAAATTTTTTATCTCTGTAAATGTCGCACCAAATTTTATAAAATTTAATAGTTAGGCATAAGAGACGTAGTATCGAAATAAGGAAAAAATTTTGCATTCCTTTTCAGAAAAAAATCCGATTTTGTGTCAAAATACCTATATTAGAACAATGCTATATATAAATCTAATACATATCTTAAGTCGTGCTTGTGTGACATGAAAAGCGCAATTTGAATTTCGTCAATAGGCCCAGTAGAACGGAAGGTACATAACTGTCCCTCCCCCTTTTTTTTGCGCAGTATACGTTAAATTCCTTTTAGCTCTTTAGCATAATTTAAACCTTTGTGTCATACACGGAGTATATATCCCGCTATTACTATAGGCTCTTCAGGTGGACAATTTTTTATGTCTGAAAATTTTGCATTAAATTTGATTGAGTTGTTATATTAATTTAATAATATCACAAAATTCATTTCTTACATTATTTCTCATTATCTTATTAACACACTACAAACGGGTGTATTTTGCCGCGGACTTAAAAGCATGTATCGGGCATTTTTTCCTGAATTTCGCAGGACTTTCGTCATTCAGTAAAATCGCAATAAATCTATACATGCATCATACACATTTACAATGTCGACCGTATTTATACCATACCCACTCTCGAGCACAAGTCTACAAAATACATACCATTGCGTGACTCATGTTCTAGTAATAGACCGCGAAAAGCATAAAGGTGCCATTCCCTCATGCAGTGTGTTAGTATTTGAGATTGAACTTCAGATGAAAAGAATAGAATTAGTGCTTACTTTACAGATAACTCTGTTAATTTCCTTGCTTTCCGGAATATGCTGTTAAGAATATGTTGAAATACCAAATGATTTTGAGTCCTTTCAAAGTGTTTTTCAAGAAAAATGTAAGTTCAATGTACCTGAATTTGATATGCTAGAAGTACTGTGAAAGGCAGATAATTAAATAGCTTTCTGTATGGCTTGAGATAAAATTAAACGAGTAGGTTTTCTTTCTTTCTTCTTTTTCTTCTTTCTTTAACACTTAATGCGTTATGTTTATAGGCGCTATGATTTTTGTTGTTACTATGTTTATAGGTTTAATGTATTTGGCTTGTTAAGTGGAAAGGAAATTATTCGCAGTAAGTAAAAAAAAAAAACTAAAGTCTTTCATATTACGCCCAAAAGGGCGTTTTGTTAACGTTTTGCGTGTTACCTTTATTTTTTAAATATCAGATTCTTCGCACATAAACCATGAAATTCAACAGCAGTATCGCAAAATATTTAAAAAGAGCACATCTTTAGATTTTCTGATATGCAGTCTCGCGCGCTGGAAATAAAATAGTTTTTATTTTTTTGTAGAATGCTGCCATTGCTCGCTTTGAAATCGTTCAGTTTGTTAATCAAAATTCGGTAACGTTTCACAAAATATGAAATATATAATAAAGCGAATTCCAAATTCCAAATTTTGGGCTTCCAGATGCCTATATTCGATTACAGGACTATGCTATTAAAAATTTGATGTCTCTAGATACCGTTGTTTTTCACAATGAGAGAGACGTAAATGCATTCATGCAGATCCTTCGTTATTTAATTTCTTTAAATACAATGCACGGCTCTAATATTTGGTGGCAACAGTTTGAAAAGTGAAACAATTTTTATAGTGGACACGCAAAATGCCGAAACGAAATTAATTGCCCGTCTGGGCAAATAGCCTCTTTTGGCTAAGAAAGAAGATGTAATTGTTTACCCACGTATCCTTGGCGTATGTAAAATACAAATTAGAAAAACAAAGTAAATCGGTAATTATTGCTTCTAAGTTATTGTAACGAATCAAAGCTATGCATCTATTTGCGAAATTATTTAAATGTGATTACCAAAAAAAAAAAAAAAAGGGCAGGGAGAGAGAATAAAGAAGAAAAATTGAATTAACAGCATTTAGTTTGCATGCAGTGTGCAAACTACATGATTACTACATCTCTGACATGCACTTTTAAGTCAGGTACCTTCTTTTTCAAGACAATAAAAATATAGACTGATATCTCTAATAAAGTCTTTTCGTAAGTTTTCTTTGCTCATTTCTTTATTACAGGGCAATGCTTATAAAGTAAGCAATCCAAATTATGGCTTTTCTTGTTAATTGCATGTAAAGCTTTCTCAGATGCCTCATTTCCTTTGTTTACTTTTCAGTATCTTTTCTGCGGGTTGGTGTTTAATAAATATCATAAAGCTAACTAAAGTGTTTCATGTTGTATGCTATAGGCCAACATGTATGCTTTCTATACGCAAAATATTTTACGTTCATTTGATAAGCACATCTGCTCCAACTTTAGTTCGATTACAGTTAGGATTTTATATATTTTTATGCTAACATTTTGATATCGTTTCCAGCAGAAAATAAACCAAAGCATATGGTATATTTTTAGGTACAGATGAAGTTGACAGTTATCTCTTCTTTACCTATTTTCTTCACTGTTCGAATACTCTGAATCTTTTCTATGAACTGGGACAAGATTTCACGTTTTCTCATTTTCAGAGCTTACCGAACAATCCTTTTTCTTTTAATTTTTCATATAGTAACTAATTATTCAGCTGTTACATTTTCCGGACTCGTAATTTAAAATTAAAACTCGCTTATTTGTCATAGCTAAGAATAACTTAAGTATTATATTCGGTGAATAGGAACCTTACTAAGATCAATTACTTAAACAGTCATTTCTTAGTTAATGTGGTATTTGAATATCAGTTTATCATTGTTAATGAAGTTTATAATTCATAAAGACTGAAAACTAAACAATTAACTAAGATTTTTGACTAAAAAAATAACAGAATGAAATAAAATTTACTTTCCTTAGCTAACAGGTTGCTCTTACGTGGGCTTTCCATTAATACAGCGCTTGGTATATACATAAATGGTCTATCATCGATTCACAAGATAAAAGGAATTTCTTTGCAATTTGTTTATCATTTGCTGAGAATTTTAAAAAGCATTAATAAAAATACATACGTAACTCAAGTATGCGGTTAAGGGTAACGGATAAATTATATATTCCATTGGTACAAACAAATAAAGCGCACTCTCTATATTTTCTATTCAACAACGTAAACATGAGTTGATAAGTTTGCTTTGGTTTGATTTATTTGATTATGCAAAGCACTCGATAGCTATCTATCAAAGAGGAGGAATGCCTTCGTGGAAGACTTTCCAAGGAAAACTGGCTTATGTCCACGTTACATATGGGGGAAACAGGAAAACATCTGTGCAGCCAACTTGTTCGCTAGGATTCGAACCCGGACCGAACTACCAGCGTTCACCGCTCAGCCGCTGGTGAATATCACCGCTCGGCCGCTCCTAGGTTGATGATTAATGGCTTGAAAAGCGCAACGAGAGTTCGAGGTGATTTTAGTCAAATATCATACTGTCGTTTTAGTTTGCTGACTCTATGTCATCTATGTGCGCAAAGCTGGATAATTTAACAGATTTTGATATATAGGAGAGGTGTGTATTTTCTAAATCCTTTTTTTAAATCATCTTATATCACAAAGCAATAGCAATACAATATTATACTCAGGCTCACAGTTTCCATCACAAGATACTCTAAAATAAGATGGAAAACGTTGATAATAATTAAAAAACGTTAAGGAAAACACTTCTTATTGTTTTCATATTAGTTTCTCATAACTGGAATATATTCAAATACTACATATCGTTGGAACAGCATGGCCTAAGGCAGGGATAACCCGTGGCGCGGGTGCCAAAGAATGGCACGGCGAAGTTATAACAGTGGCACGGGAAGACTTATTGAAAAATAAAAAGATTTAAAAAAAATAGTAATATCGTCTGCATCCATCCATACATACACACATAAACACATTAGAATAAATATAATAATTAAATTTCTCTGCAAGACGTCAGTTGTTATCCAACTGAAATCCAAATCGAAATTATTGACGTACAGTAGCCTACTACATGGAAAAAGCAAATATAAGGAACTTATTTCAACGGCAAGTGATCCAAATTACATTGAATTTTTTGAATTTGTTTCAATAAGCAATTTTCCGAATTTACACGATTTTGGTTGACATATGTTGTAGGTTTGGATTAACATATGTTTGTGAACAAATGTTTTCTATTATGAATATAATAAAATCAAAATATCGTTCTAAGATTAACTAATATGTTTCTAAAACTCCTAATTTTGTTCGCATCTTCAAGAACTAATCCTAATATAAATTATATGTTAAAAAACTGCATATCCAAATACCACAATAATTAAGTAATGAGTTATTAAGAATTAAATGTTTGAAATTATTCATTTTTATTTTGTTCATAACCTAACTGACCGAACCTTTAGAAATGTTTATTAGTAATAAAACCCTAGTTTGTACGTTTGTTACATTTATCATATTATTTCTTAACTGTCCGCTCTTATGGCTTCCATAAAAAAATGTGCTGTTTGCTTAAAAATCCCATAATCTGCCTACAAAATCAATTTTTTCGCCTTTTAATATTTTTTAGTAGTTTGAAAAATTGGGAAGTGGTACGCATATTTTTTTTTCTGAGATAGTGGCACTGTTCCCGAAAAGGTTGGCCACCTTTGGGCTAAGGCAAGATAGAAGAAAACCAAAGAAAATTGTAGTTAATATAACTAAGATTTTAATCCTTTGCAATCTCCTTTTTAGCTTTAACCATTGTAGAGACATTAGATTATTTCAGAGCAGGAGTGATGAAAAACGAGCAACGCCTTCGCCGGGAATCGAACCATGGACCTCTCGGTTACATGTCGAGCGTGCTGACCACTACACCACGAAGGCATACGTAACAGGTGGGAGAAATATCTTACATACTTCCCCTTTTAAAGGACGACTGGGGATTAAGGGCCCCAGTCGCGAAATCGTGGTGGTGGAGAATCATCATCCATCACTTTTTTAATTCGGGCGCCACTTGTAGAGACACTAGGTTATTTCGGAGCAGGAGTTATGAAAAATGAGCAACGCCTTTGCCGGGAATCGAACCACCGACCTTTTGGTTAAGCATCGAGCGTGCTGACTACTACTTCACCACGAAGGCATGCGAAGAAGGCGGAAGAAGTACCTTATACCATAATTAACTTCATTAGTAACTTTAAAACAGAAATGAATGAAATAATAATTTTAATATGAAAAGGACACGTTTCATTCCGAAATGAATCTAGAATAAAATTAAAAATCTGAAAGTTTTCAGATTTCATATTACGCCCAAAGGGGCGATTTTTCTAAAGGTTTGTGTGCTACATTTATTTATTAAATATCATGTTCTTCTCACTTTTAAACCATAAAATTCCATTCAGCAGCAATATCGCAAAATAATTTTAAAATTAGCATATCTTTAGAATTTCCGATGCACAGACTCGCGCGATAGGTTTAAAATTGTTTTTTTTTTCAGTACAGTGCTGAATTTGCTCGATTTGAAATCGTTGTTAATTAAAAATTTGTTAAAGTGTGACAAAATCTGAAATTGATAATAAAACAAAATTCCAAATTTGGGCTTCCAGATGCCCATATTGGGAGGAGGATTACGTTATTCAAAACTTGATTGCTCTAGTTACCGCTGTTTTATCATAATGTGAGAAACATACATACATTTATGCAGATTCTTGATTATTTAATTTCTTTAAGTATAACACAGGGCGATAATATTTGATGGCAACAGTTTGAAACGTGATACGGACATTTACAGTTAATCGACGCAAAATGCCAAAACGAAATTAATAGCCCTTCTAAGCAACGCTCCTTTGGTTTAATGTTACTTGGAAGTTTAACATTAGTATTATTCTAAAATTTATTTTTAAATTGATTTAAAATTTCTCTGGATATTATTCTTAAGTTTGCTTCACTTGACATACACCTTAAGCCATGCTTATAAACATTTTTAGTACCTTAAAATTTTACATAATTGCAAAAATTATTCTGGATTACGTTACGAGTAGGAGAAAACAAGAATATTAAATTCTCGAACGTGACCCCATGCTGCTAGTGGAGCTTAGAGACGGCTTCTAATAGAAATATATAGTACAATTATATGCCTTAGCGTGACTTCCCGGGAAATTTCAATATCGATTTGGGTGACTTGGTAACGGCTATATTTTCATTTTGTGCATCGCACCTGCAGGTCTCGCCCCACCCTGAAGGCGTTCAACCAACCCCTATGTGTGTCTCTCAGGGCCATTTACATACCTCTTGTTATCGATCTGCCAATTCCGCTGGCAGAGACAGTTGTACTCCACGTGCTGCGAGGAACACCTATTCTCCGGAATGACGTCAGACGCAGTTAAAGAAACATTCTTTGACCAAAAGCAGCACTTCTGTGCAAGAGAGAACGAAAGTATGTAGAATTTGAGATGCAGAAAAAATAAACAGAAGCAAATTACGATTAAGGTTTCATTTTTGCAGTGTTCTGGTGGCAATATTAGAAATGTGATATACTTGTCTACATGAAAATAAACAAGTGATCCTCAACGGAAGGTATATAAAAAGGCCTTTTTGAAGATTTATTTAATTAGTACTCCAAAGGAGCAATTTGCCCAGAAGGATTTTTAATTTCGTTTTAGCATTTTGCGTTGATTCACTATAAACGGCGAATCACTTTTTAAATTTTAAATTGTTGCTACCAAATATTACAATCCCGTATAATGTTTAAAGGAATTAAATAATGAAAAATCTGCATAAATGTATGTATGTTTCTCGCATTGTTTTAAAACAATTGTACCTAGAGCCATCCAATTTGGAATATTGAACGTTTTCACCTACAATGTAAAAGATCTAATAGAAAGTATATGCCAAAATTTTATTGTTACCAGTGTCACTTTTCTGACAAAGATCAGCGCAAACCCAAGACACTCATTGTGGTAAGGAATCAAATACGCCTGTCGTTGGTAAGAGCCTTGAGCACCAAGTAAGTTTTACAGCCCAATTAGCTCAGCTCCGTCCCCAATTTTAAGACACAGCACGCATCCAGGGACAAGGATCCGAGAGTCATCCACCCCTCTTCCCATATCACCAGCTTCTAGAGAGGCCTTTCGGATCACCGCATATTTAGAATACCCAGATACAGACACTATACATACCTGTATACAAACACCCATACCTTTTTGGGGATTCGAACCCCGGTCTTTCGCTGTCTCACTCAGAGTCACAAACCTTTATCCTGGTTAAAAGGCAAAATTATCAACAATGGCACTATACACTTCAATGACATTTTTGTATTGAAAGTAGAAAAAATAATCATTCGACTACGTCTTTAATAAGGTTTCTTTTAAGGAAAGAGAAATTAAACCTTGTAAGGTTTATCTTATGTTAATTAACAGTTATTTTAAGTTTTGTATCTTTCCTATCTTATTCTAATTTCAGCTTACAATTTCCTGCCAGAATGTAATTTCAGAAACGCAGATAATGCAAATGAGAAAGAGCACTATTTAAGTCGTGACTTAACCGACTTCAAGAGAGAGAGTCTGATTCCTGACTAGCGCGCGTTTGCCTTCTGGCTACGTCTCTCTTAGCTGCTATTACGCTCGGCCATATCTTAGGCCCTTGCTAGGCTTCGCCGATTTAATTAATATTTCGGGGCCAACTAGTTAGAGTCTGATAGCTTCGGCTATAACCTTTAAGAGCTTAAGTTAAGCTAGTTTTAGTTTGAATTACTATTATTTAAAGTTCAAACTCGAGTGTCGGCTTTATGTAAAGTTCCAAGTCGGAACTGATTGTAAATATACAGAAAAAAAGGGTTTTAAACCCTTCTTAAGTTTCACGTGTTCTGTTCATACACTTAAGCGGTTATTCGCTTATTAGTGTTCGTGGGGTTCTGAGCTAGAACTTAAGATTGGAAGAGAAAACCTCACAACCTTATAATGTGAAAGCCTCCAGATGTATTCCTTCCAGAAAGGAACATTCTAAAATGCTTATCAGACACCTTTTGCAATATCTAAGAAAATCTTTGACAGTCTATAACGTTTAATCGCAAGCTATGCAGTGCAATGGAATACCTAGGTGTTATTCAGCATTGTACAGCAATCTAAAATCTGAATCACAAAAATAGATTCTGTTTTAAATTTAAATAAACGTAGGCTATTCTTGGAATATATTGCACTTTCCCTTTTACCTCGATTAAGGATTTAGCATTGAAATATTAAGAGAGCCATTTTACTGTTTTCTAGTAAAACTCACAATGTGGTAACATAATTACGTCGAGAATTTTCATGATAATTAGACATATACTTCTAGTATACTTCATTATAACATAAAGAAATAAGAACAATAACGCAATATTATAATACTAATTACCAAATAACGTTAATTTTATAACATTTTGAAACTATAACTAGCGGGCTGCTGCCAAAGCACAATTTACAAGTTCTATGTACACATGAAAACAAAATGTATAAAAAAAATATCAATATGCGTACGTATACTCGGTTCAGTCCTTCCAAGCAACAACCAATTTGTAAATATTTTTTTCTTGCCAAATTAGGAAACACAAACTTTTGACAAATCAGGTTAACGACATATGTATACATAGGACAGCATGATTTGAACTTCATGTAATATAACAATATTTTCTCTATATAAAAAAACAATTAAGGTGCCAATAGCATGTAGCGTCAATTATTTTAACCTGAAACAAAAAGGATACCATCAGCAATTATTTATTTGAAATGCTGACATTGTAAGATCTATTTGTTTTCATCTATAAGTTTGTCACGCATTCCTGTCTCTCTTAATTTCAGTTTATTTTAGTTTCCTACCAGAATGCATTTTCAGAAACGCGTTTAGCGCAAATGAGTAAGGGTAGTATTTAAGTCCAAGTTTCACTGACTTCGTTAGAGAGCCAAAGTTCTTGATTAGAAAACGTTTGCCTTTGGGCTACGTCTCTCTCTAAGTTATTACTACGATCGGCGTACTTCAGGCTCTTGATAGCTTCGCCTACTTACTGAGATTTAGGGAAAAACTACTTAGAATCTTGATAGCTTCGGCTATATCTTTTTAGTTAAGCATTAGTTTAGTTTTTACTACTTTGAGTTCAAGCCCAAGTGGAGGCTCTGCTGTACGCTCTGAGATAGGAGTCGACTGTGTGTATCCTTATTTTGAGAAGTAAAGGCTAATTAATCCTTCTTGAGTCTTACGTCTCTGTTCACACACTCAAGCCATTATTCGCTTATTGGTGTAAGAGATTCCCACATTTAACTGTTAAATAAAAGGGTGGAACCCTACAACATTAACCATAAATTTTCAACATTCAAAGAAGTCACTTGCAGTGACGTGCTTTCTTCAACTTCAGAATATGACCTTGTATAATAATAATATATTTAATGTTTGACAACGCTTACCAAAAATTTACCAAGAAAAACATTAAACACGTTTATCTCAAATTTCAGGTTTAGAGTTTTCTACTATTGCAGGTCAAGAACGACATTATCGTTGATCTCTGGAACTGAAAGCAGATTACGGGAGTACTCTGCTTCCAGGTGCAGGAGTACACTATTTCCTTTGAATATTGTGGTGGCTAATCGCAAAGATGTTACATAATCAACGGCTTGTACCGTAAATGTTTCCATTAGTAACGTAAAACTTAATTCTGGAATTTTTTTCCTCATCCGAATATTTAATAGCATTATTTCCCTAAATCTCAATTCACGTTACATCAAAGCTCTAATCAAATATTATAAGGTATTTCTACCACCTTCTTAGCATGCCTTCGGGGTGTAGTGGTCAGCAAGCTGGGCGTGAATTCGAGAGGTCCAAGGTTAAAGTCCTGGAGAGGGCATTGCTCATTTTACACGCCTCCTGCTTCAAAAATATCCTAATGTCTCTACAGTGGCGCCCGAAAACTAAAGAAGGTGGTGGATGATGATTCTCCACCACCAGGATTTGACGACTATGTCCCCTAATCCCTAGTCGTCCTGCAAAGAGGAAGTATATAAGATATTTCTCCCACCTTGTTAGCATGTCTTGGTGGTATAGTGGTCAGCACGCTTGGTGTGTATTCGAGAGGTCCGCGGTTCGAGTCCCGGCGAGGGCATTGCTCATGTTTCATCTCTCCTGCTTCGAAATAACGTAATGTATCTGCAATATTTGACCTGAAACGGTAATAGATTTTACTTTACGCAACTTATATTTTTTGCAGTTAAAAATGCGAAAGAAATAATCGAATATGCTTAAACTCAGAGGCGATTCAAGCGATTCGACTTAAACTAATTATGATTAAGAGCTTAACCACTAGTGTACGAGATTATTTCAACAGGTTCCATCAGAACTTAAATTTCTCTTTGATGTAAAAAATAACTCATGTGTTTAGTTGAATTAAACAAATTCTGATTTCAATCTTTACAACTTAAGCAAGAAATTCAATTAAGTCGAGAAAAGTGCGCTGTTTGTCATGTTAAATTATGTCATTTCTTTACTGTGTAACTCGTTTAATCAAGAAACGCAGTTATAATCTTATTTTCGACATGATAATGAGCTGGAAAAGGGAAATTAAAGAGTCAAGTTTTTCCGCCTCCGGAGCTCTTAGAGGTTAATGCATGCGTGGGTTTCACGGCAATCTTTCAGGTAGGGCGGATTCCTAGGGCTTAATAAGTTCACCGATGCAATTAACCTGCGCACGCGACGGAGCATGAGCAGTAGTTCCCTTTTATCTCCCAGCTAAAACACCTCAGTTGCAAATCCTTGGCTATTTTTATCTTTCTTTCATGCTCTTAAGATGAAAAATTGTAGAAGCTGAAAGACTTGATGATGTGGGAATCAGAAAAATGTGACGTAATTGTAGAGAAAAAGTGATGATGATGTGTCTGAGTGGTAGCAAAAGTAGTGAAGAAGTATATCTAACAGACCGTGATAAACTAAAAAAATGTAGAGAACTGTGAAAGTAATAAATATTAAACGTTGTGTCACCGCAATAACCTATAATACTAAAGAGAACTGTGAGGGTAAAATGTGTGATCTAGAAAATATAAAAACAAGAATATAACTTACCCCAAAGAAGGCTACATGATCTTGTTGCAACAAATTACAATTTATTTAGTATGCCAGACTGTGAAAAAAAACAGATTATAAAGATACACTATGCCAGATGGAATAATTAATACAAGGCATGCATGAAGCTACTCGTGAGTGCTAGACGGGAATAATTAATACAAGGCATGCATGAAGCTACTTGTGAGTGCTAGACGGAGTCCAGAAGAATCTCAAAACATCTATGCGTGTACTTTCCTTGCATTGACAGCACGTTCAATAGAATTACTCAAAAAAAAGTCACTTCGAAATACGATGAAATTAAATCAGATGCATTTTCCAGTCCGAAGTTCAGACGCGAAGAGGTAACACGTGGCAATATGAATTCTTGGAACGAACAAGAGTCCGACGAAATTCAGCACGAAATTTCTTTTTGTAACGAAATATTATCGGCAGAAGGTACTCGATGCAAGGCAAAGTGATGCATTTTTTTACAGAAATTCGTTAAATATATGCCCATCGATGACACTTCAGAGGATGATGAAAAATGGCTAAATCGTGTCACCCGGAAAGAGCAACATCTCCGCCGGTCAGGACAGCCCAGAAGGGCGTCCTACCTCGACAAAAGCCAGCAGCAGAAGAGAGCGAGAAACCTGTTCCGTCCCTCAATCTCGCCTCGTGGTGAGTGACGGTTGCAGTTAGCATCTTATGTGGAGGCTTGCCTTCACAGTAATAGCTGTTAATAACACTTAACGTTCATTTTTGTGACATTGCTTAAAGTTCGAAGATAAATGGATTATTTTTAAACAAGATATATTACATACAACGAGAGGTAAAATATTCTGATATCTGATTAGGTGCATTTTCACTCTGTTTCGCAATTTAAATTTGTACACTTTTAAAGTGCGAGAAATTTGCTTTTGATGAAACTTAAATCCATGTCATATGCTTTCCTGTGTGCCGTGTATTTTTTTTAAATTAAGCCGGTCTAGGGTTTGGAATAATTTGGAAAATTCGACTTATTCAAAATTTCAAATTCATACTTATGGGATGCTTAATATATTCTTATTGTTGCTGATAAATTTATTATGGATAAAAGTTCTTGTAGCAATCCTTTTTTTTACTCTAATACAGAACCTTGAATGACTCATTCATACCTTTTAATACATTCGAATGATTTTATTTCTAATAACTCGTAATTCATATTAAACCCCATCATTTTTTATTATTAACCCCAAAGGGTTAATAATAAAAAGTTGGGTGACTAAACCCCTTTGGGTGTTAGTCCATTCGGGACTAACACCCAAAGGGGTGTTAGTCCCGAATGGGATATTATTCTCGAAATTACATTTTGCGTTGAATCACTATAATGGCGAGCCACTTTTCAAATCGTTGCCATAAATATTATTCCCTGTAATATATTTAAAGAAATTAAATAATGAAAAATCTACGAAAACGTATATATCTTTCTCGCATTGTGAAAAATAAGCGGTACCTAGAGCCATCAAATTTTGAATAACATAGTTCTCCACCGGAACAAGGGCACCTGGAAGCCCAAATTTGGAATTTGAAATTTGTTTTATTACCTATTTCATATTTTGTAAAGCATTTATGAGTTTTTTACTAAGAAACTCAACGATTTCAAAGCAAGCAATGGCAACGCTGTCCGAAAGAAAAAAAAATACTCTTATCTCCAGTATAGCAGACTGTCTATCGGAATTCTAAAGATATGTTGTTTTTAAATAGTTTGTGATTTTGCTCTTGAATTTTATGTGGCGTAAACTCGAAGAACGTGAAATTTAAAATTAAAGTAAACACACAAATTGTTAACAATAAACAGCCAAAAAGAATTTTGTAAAGCCGTCATAGTAAGAAACCGGATCATTGATATCATGACCTAATATAGCCTGAAAAAAAATGCATGCCAACACTTAACACTGCATCTAAAATTCTACATGCATGCTCCTATTCTATTTTTTTAAATTTTTGTAATTTTGCTCTTGATTTGTATAAATACTCTTTCTCATTTGCATTTATTGCCTTTCTGAATTTACATTCTAAATTCTAAATTTACATTCTAAATTCTAAATTTTCATTCTAAATTCTAAAATCTGGCAGGAAATTGTAAGCTGAAATTAGAATAAGACAGGAAAGATACAAAACTTAAAATGACTGTTAATAAACTTAGGATAAACCTTACAAGTAATTAGCAAAGAAATATATTTGCAATGAACTGATAAATGGAACACGTTTCATGGGGTATTTCTGTTTACGTTTGTCAAGCTCAAAATAGCGATCATATGAAGTCAGCTTGCTTTCAATTTTCACACAAAGGTGTACGGTTATCACTGAAATGCTGAATCAGTATATTATTATCTACTATCTGATATTCTAACTTACCACCATTGGTTCAGTGAATACTATTGCTGTACAATGATTACAAAAATAACCAGAGTTGTGTAAATAATGCGTTCCGTAAACTTTTAGGCGACTTGAATTTGCCTAAGTCATTAAAATGTAATTTCGTAAGAAACTGCAACATTTAATATTATTACATGTATGTATGCATACTGATAGTGATCAAACATGTAACGGTGGATAAAGTGGACTAAAATAAGTAAATTTTCTATTTAATGTGTGTGCGATGTTACCGGGTACAACAGTGGATAAAGTTGTTCTGCTATTATATTTCATCATTCCTCCGAGCGAAATGTGAGCCATACACATCTCTACATGATTACGGAGCTAGCCGATGTGCATCTATCGATGCGGTTGTAACTAAAATGGAGTAATTGCTCGAAGGAAATACAGAGAACGACTCAGTATATACTTTGGAAAATTTCTCTGTTTCCTTCCGCAATCCAATTGATAAAATGCATAGCGGCGGGGTCAGCTTTATTGTAATGATGCATACTTCTAGAAATTCGCACGGAGAATGATGATTTAAATTAGAGAACGCTTTTACAAAATCTACTTATTCCTGTCCTCTCTAATTGCTTTTATGCTTTTGTCAAATATTTTAATATTTTTTCTCTCTCTCTCTATAAATACACCGTATAGTATATATATATATATATATATATGTCAATATTTATTACTTTCTTAGATTTGTAGCCATGTATTTCAACATTATTTCACCATATGAAAAGCGTCCACCGTATTTCTTAAACTTAACAAGAATTACATATGCAAATTATCGTAAATCATACGTAAGAAAAAATTCGGGCGATGCCCGTAATGGTTGTTTCGAAAATGAAAATAATAAAACTAATAAAAAGCGGAATTTAATACATATATATTTAAGACATAAACTTGTGAAAAAAGTTCTAAATTTAATTTGCAATAGTACCTTATCTTTCCATTGTACACTCATGTCCATAGATTAAGGATAATGCAAAATCAGGCAAAGGAAGTGTTAGAAGCAAAACAAATTTGACTTATTTGTAAAGCTTATTAATTAAACAAAAGGTAAAGAGCAAAAAAAGATGGTATATGTTTGATATTATTAAAAAATTAGCGAGTTTTTCTCCCTGAAGCAAATTACAAAAAAACTTATTTACAAAAAACCAATATTACATGGTTGGTAGGATTGTTAATACATTGTATGTCTCCCAGACGATGCAATACAGTCCGTAAAACGCCTGGGCATGCTCAGGATCAAATTATCGATCTGATCTTGGGGTATATGACACCACTCAAAAAGCAATGCACTCAAAAGCAAAAGCAATGCAAAAAAGCAAGCTCAAAATGCAAAGGCGTTGTCATCCATAAACACAAATTGTGCGCCCATGGCGCCCCAAAACAAACATACATGTTGTTCCAGAATGACTTTCCGATAGATTTGGCTTGTCATGGTTCCAATTTGAACATGCAGGTCAGTTCTGGAACCCAGAATAATTCTATCCCAAACGAGCACTCCTGAACCACCGTAACGGTGTCGTTCAATGATGTTTTCTTGGTCGTAACGGATACCTGGAGCTCTCCATATGAAAGTCGGGCGAGAATCAGACTGTAAGCTAAACCTGAACTCATCCGAAAACATCACACAAGCCCACTGTTGCGCTGTCCATAATGCATGCTCTCTACTCCAGGCTAACCGCAGGCGACAGTGAGTTGCAGAAGTGGAACGCATCTCATAGGTCTACGAGCATATAAACCAATCTGCTCTAATCGTCTGTACACGGTCTGCCTTGAAATTGTCGTACCAGTGGCTGAAGAGAGCTGACGAGACAGGTCTGAAGCTGTGCTCCGCCTGTTTCTTTTGGCAGTAACTGCCAAATACCGGTCCGCATTCGGCGTTGTAACTCTGGGGCGACCTGTGCTGTAACATCTACTCACATTAGCATCATCTTTGAATTGTTGCCAAAGCCTGGAGATGACACTCTAGGCAATTCCAGGTTCGTCTGATGCTTGCAGTTGGGTACGCCCGCATTCCAGACGGCCGATAATTCTACCACGTAAAAAATCATCCAAATGTGTCCTTTGTGTCATAACTATTCGGTTATTGCACTGAAAAGCTTATAAAGCGCCTGCGAACAATTTTATTTCTTTACCTGTATTCCTTATATATCGTTCTCTTACACTCTCGTCATTGTGACGTACCATCAATGTCATCTGGTTACTTTCTGAAATTTGCATACGATTCTTGAAGATGTGTGTAGTGATTTTACAGGTGATATATTTATTTTAGAGTTCGATTTCCGCTTGACTCCGAATTATCCTTAATTTATGGACATGAGTGTATATTAGGTACTGAATATAATTTCATAAATGAAACACCACGCAATAGTATTTGTAAGGTTTATAATGCGTTTTCTAACAGTTATTTTACGTTTTGTATCTTTCCTATCTTATTGTAATTTCAGCTTACAATTTCCTGCCAGAATGTGAATTCAGAAACGCAGAGAATGCAAATGACAATGAGTACTATTTAAGTCGTGACTTACCGACTTCAAGAGAGAGAGTCTGATTTCCTGACTAGCGCGCGTTTGCCTTCTGGCAACATCTCTCTTAGCTGTTACTACGCTCGGCCATATTTAGGCCCTTGCTAGGCTTCGCCGATTCAATTAATACTTAGGGGCCAACTAATTAGATTCTGACAGCTTCGGCTATATTTATTTAAGAACTTTAGTTAAGTTAGTTTTAGTTCAAATTATTAGTATTTAAGTTCAAGACCGAGTGGTGGCTTTATTGTAAAGTTCCAAGCCGGAACTGATTGCAAATATGCTAAATAATAAAGGGTTTTAAACCCTTCTTAAGTCTCACCTGTTCTGTTCACACTTAAGCGATTATTCGCTGGTAAAGTGTTTGGGGGTTCTAAGCAAGAACTTATGCTTTAAAGAGTTGAACCCTATATATTTACTTGATTAAAAATGCAATAGTTTAAAAAATACATATAAGAAAAAGCCACCACACCGGGATAGTGGTTGGTGAGTCTGATTACCGTACCGAAGAGCCCGGGTTCGAATCCCGGAAACGGCATAGATGTGTGTAAATGTATAATGTCTGTGCGGCATGGAGCACTCTAAATATGCGGCTAGCCGAAATTCCTCGGGAGAGGTTGGGGCAGGAAAAAAAGGGTGAGAGACTCTCAGAATCGTCTCACGCGGTGCTCTCCATCAGAACTGGGGACGGAACTGAGAAAGGTCGTATTGTCACCTATGTAATGCTCAAATATCTCGCCAAAGATAAGCGCAATCCTGCATTCTTTGCCACGATGAATTTCGTGGGCTTATTCGGACGTTACTGCCAGATGAGTGAGATAAATCACAACGTAACGACAACAACAACATGTAAAAAAAGCCATTTCGAATAAGACTATCTTGTGACAGTTAATCTGGCGTTATAATGGGAAAGTGGGCACTGAGAGTGGAGCATGGTAAATTGACGTACTCTTCTGTAAGAGTTTTTTACCCTCTGTCCATGCTAGAGACTAAGGATCGTCATTTTGGCATTCTGGATGGTACCTTACAAACATGTCTGGAATAGATCCCTCGATTTTTGCCTAGATGACCTTACATTTAGACATATCAAATTGAACACTGCTGCGAACATTCTAGAAACGTTCGGTATTCGAATCCAATGATTTTCAATATTGCAATTATTGCAATGGAGGTTAAAACTGCAGAAACCTTTCAGTTCCCAAGAGTTGCTAAAGAACACCAACGAGGATAAATAAGCACCTAAATTAGTAACGCTAATACTGTTCGACTGCAGGAATTACGAACCCCAAAAAGTCGCGTATATTTACTAAGTCCTTATTTTTAATTGATAGGTCTCATGTCAAAAATGTTTAAAGTCGTACTTCGCGCACTTTTACGACTGAGAATTACGGAACTGCGTATTGTTTAAGTCGGGTTATGGCGTTTGATCTCATTTCCAATCCCGCCGAAAGGGTTAAACTGCAAGGATTTTTCATGGTTAAATCAATACGATTCATGGTTTCATAGTTTCATGGTTTTCATTGTTTTATGCTTTTTACGGTGCAAGGATTTTTTTATGGTTTCAATGTGTAACGTAAGTACGAATTAGTTATTCGTAAAATATCCCTCTTTTGATAGACAGTTGTGAAAAGTTTAGACTTCATTTAAAATCAATTAACAGAGAAGAAAATATTTCAATCATTTAACATGTGAACACGTGAGCATTGCCCTCGTCAAGAATATTCGCAGAGACGATATGTATTATTTTCTTTTTATGTAGAGAAAACTACAGAAATTCTAAGCAACCAAATCACTCAACCCGCGATACTTTTGCCGCTTTGCGACATGGTTATCTGTCCATCACTTTCTGATAGAGTGCCCAGGAAAACCATGGTACTGCCTGTGAATGCTACTTACAAAGCCATAAAACTGTGTTCGAAATGTTAGGCAAGTTGGAAGCATCCAGATAAATTAGGATATGATAATATTGTTGAAATTTCTACACTGCGGAAAAAAAATCGGGACAGTTCTATATCTCCCATTCTACTGGGCCGATTGACGAAATTCAAAATTCGTTTTTCATGTCTCGAAAGCGCAACTTAGGATATGTATTAGATTTAGATAAAACGTTGTTATAATATAGGTATTTTGCCACAAAATCGGACTTTTTCTGAAATGACATGTCCATTGTTTTCTACATTTCGATTCTACCACACAAATTATGCCAAGCTGCCAAATGTTGTAAAAATCCGATGTGTAATTTTTTTAAAAATTAGCTCTCAAACTTTTAGCTCCTCAATGCTAGTTGAATTTGATATATATTTCTCAATATCTCCTTATTTTTATTAAACTTACTTGATTACTTTTTTCACATTTCGAAATTTAGAATCATTCCAAATAAAATTCGCAGATTTTTTATGATTTATTTTTTTAATTTATATTTTTAAATAATTTTTATAAATTTTTCAAAAACAATTTGAATTAATTTAATTATAATCTATAAAATTTTTGCTACCGTCTTAAAGTAGATGTATATCTAACCATAACTGTAAAAAAATTATTTTTCATTCAAAATTTTCTGAGATAAACGTGATGTTTTATATTTGCGAGCTTTGAAATTCTTAAAAGCGATAATAATACAAATGTGTTTTATGCACTTTGTTAAAATTATTTGAAAGTATGAACGATAACTTTTTTGGCTCGTCTGCAATGGAAAAAAGGAAGGAAAATAAGTTGTTATAAATTAAAAAGTTCGTCAAGTAAATTATTCTTGGCAGACTGAAAAAAATGCACCAAGATAACTTTTAGAATTTCTCCGTAAATTTCGCACCAAATAATTACAAAATTTAATATTTAGGCATACTTTGAGTCGTAGATACGAAATATCGAAAAAAAAAAACTGCATGTCATTTCAGAAAAAGTCCGATTTTCCGTCAAAATACCTGTGTTAGAATGATGCTATATATAAATCTAATATATATCCTAAGTAGCTCTTTCGAGACATGAAAAACGCAATTTGAATTTCGTCAATTGGCCCAGTAAAACGGGAAATATAAGAACTGTCCAATTGTTTTCCCTTTTGTTTTCCTCCGCAGTGTACATAAATAGATGAATTTAGTGCAATTATATGTGAAATTGTTGAATTTCTTTGTATAATGTAACATGAAAATCTAGAGTAAGGATGATCTGCCGCAAAAGCAAGAAAACAGTGGCAAGTCTTTGAGTAAATGGCTATTTCGGTAATTCGCTGAGATATCGCTGTGCAAGATAGCAACGGTTTTGGCGACTAATTTTTGTCGCGAAATTTGGCGAGATATCGCCAAAAGCCGCTGCACTTGGCACCATTTTGGTCCGGCCCCTGTACCACCATAATAGTTATTGTAATCGAATAATTGTAGTTGATTTTCTGCAACTGTAAACCTACCCGGCCCTTATACGCCTCAGAGAGCATCTGCTCTCAATTTTTAGTTATTAGTACAGAGTTTGAGATATTTCTGTGTTAGCTTCGCTCTTTAGATGTGCTTTGCATTATGTTGTGTTTAAAGTTCGTAGTAGTTTGAAATGTAACTATTGATTGTACTTTGTTATACTGGGAAGAGTTGTGCGACTATGTTTTCGGGACATTACTTAATATGTTTCTTTTGATAAAATAAATTTTATTAGTCTATTGTCGCACTTATTTGCATTCAAGCTATTACCAATCCGTACGCACGGAACGATATTTATTATTACTTTTGATTTGTTGTCAGGTATTTCAACATTCAATTCATCTAACGAAAAACATCAACGCATATAAATTCGCAAAGCCACGCGCAGTTTGATTGTATTTGTAAATCGTCACGAGTAATGTGAGAGAAAAAATTCAGGCGATGCCCCAAAATGGATATATTTCGCATGAAAATAATAAAGCTAATGAAAAATGAAGTTAAATTTTACGTTTGGTCTTAGTCTTATAAACTGTGCCATGATCTTTATTTAGATTGGTTCATTTGGATTATCGCAAAGCATTTGAGGGCTATATACCTTACGGAATGTATGCCTTGTAGAGGACTATTTAAGGTAAAGTAGCTTATTTTGTATTACACCTAAGGAAAACCACTAAACGCCCTTGCAGCCAGGCTGTTCGCCGGGATTTGAACTCAGGTCGAAAAGCCAGTGTTCAGCATTCTTACCGCTCATCCGTTAGTAGGCTAGTGGATTAAATATACATGACTCTTTACTATTAAGTGATTCATCAGCATGTTTTATCATATTTCTAGCTGCTTATTAGTAAACTTATTTAATATCATGCTGGTGTTTGCAACATTTTGATAAAATGTTGGAGAGTACGTTTAGTTACTACGGGAAAAGAGGAAGGTTTCCTAATTTGAGTAAATCCAAAAAAAAAAAAAAAAAAAAAAATGTGATATTTTCAAATTGAGGTAAAAAAAAAAATGCTCAAATTTCATTTATACTTTTATTAATATTTTTTAATTATTTAGAAGCATTTTTTGCATCTAAGTTTTTAAAATATTCATTTGATTCTCTATACTTCGTTTACGTAGAGAGGATACACATTTCATTCTTACTATTTTTTTTTAAAATGTAGTTTATAATTTATCAAATTGATTTAAACCTGTGACCGGGAAGGGGTCCCGCTAAGAAAGCCCGAATTTCCGAAAAGTGCTATGAGAAAGAGTTTTTTTTTACTTATTTATGTCAAAGTGCTCCTGCTGCTTTGTAAATGGATTTATGCATTTTTTAAAAATTTTCCTTTATTTCTTGCGCATATTTCAAGAAACACGTATATATACGTTCTTACAGATATTACAAAAAATACTCTAGGCCGTATATATACGTTCTTGCCGTTCCGAGGGTTTTTAATTATGCTGACCTCAAACAAATTTTTACCTCAAACTTTTGCAATACGTACGTATCAGTAATATAGTTACATACATTTAAAAACCGGGAAAATAAACATTCGAAGTGCTTGACGACTTATTACATCCAGACTAGTGTATATGTGTTGACTGTAAATGATATTATTACTATCCTATAAGTTTACACAAAAGGTCTTGCTGCTATTCGGGAAAATAGTTCAAATCTGAAAGAAATAACTTTAGTTTCATACGTTCAGAATCCTACCACACGAATCTATTCCGTTTCTGCTAATAGATGGTACGGCGGACTACACAGAGATAAATAAACAGTGTGAGCGGTCCCCGCAAGTCACCGCTTCCAAGCTTTCACGATGTGTCACACGACATGTTTCTGAAATCCCAGACGTAATAATTCGTTCCGGTTGACAGCGCAAGAGACATAACTTACCAACTAGCGTCAGGAGATTTTAGCGTTTTCCACAATGACTGTCTTCAAAGCCTCTCTGTTTCAGGAGGGGTCATGAATGATCTGATTTTTCCTCTGATATTGTTCCAGATGTAACGAATCAGATGATGTAAAATACTACTGAAAAATTAAGGCGGCGTGGCTAATTCAGTTTGAAGATTTTTGCCATTGGAGTGCTACATCAGAAGACTCCGGAACTCTTGCTTAGAGAGACCTAGATTGCTCCTGAACTCTCGACTAGACAGATCCTCGTTAGCAGACTCCTTACACTACGAGGACTATAATTCATTTCAATAACTGTCTGTGCTATCCATGAATTATAAATATATATATTTGTAAAGAACGTCTCGTAATAAATACGTTTTGAATTCAATAATGCAGTAAGAACTGCGCAACCTCACAAACGTACCTAATCATGATACGGAGTCATATGCGCTACCTGCCGCCACTCAGCACAGTGGTAACCTGACAGTCACTCCCACAGTAGGGACCAACCCCCAAATGCCTGTATATATGAGAAAATCCATCATTTGGGATATGAATTTTGTTTACCACTTGGACAGTGAGATCCCACTTTGCGGTGTAATACCATAAGTATTAGACGCAAGTGCAATTCTGGTCAAAGCAAATGAAAGTAGGTATTAATCTATTTACTAATTTGCATACTTAATGAAATCCAGTACCAGAAAGCCGCTTGATAAGATGTCCCCATGTTGCAGGAAAACTATCAGAGAAAATGCTATTTGCTTATTTGTCCGTAAGTAATAATTATAATAGGCCAATATATTTATGTGCAGGAAGAACCAAAGGCGATATTCTGAAAGAGTTCAATCTCCTTTTACTTCCTTGTGCGAAGTAAAGGAAGTATTGTATCGCAAAAAATTTTGGGTATCATATTTTATCGAAAATATCCAGTTTGACCGATATCGAATCCATTTAAACGCACTTTTCCCTGTCATCTGTACGTACGGACAACCCCTCGGGGTTGACTCAGGAGAACTCCTGGGAAGTACTGGCTAGGATCTGTACTTAGGCAATCTCAACCACGGGGGCATATAAGTTGTCTTCACAGGACTAGAGCCCGAGTTTATTCTCAAGTTGGTTCAGGCTTGGCAGGGACCGTACTGGTGCTGTCGTGTCTGTTCCTCTGTCTGGGATGGAGCTAGATTGGAGATCACCGGCCTCTTCGTCGGGGGTTTGGCCCTCATAGTTTCGATACGGGGACTGCTTTCATAGGGCCGGGCCGGGACTGAGGGATCTGCGTCGCCGATGAGGGGGTCTCAGGAGCTTGGACCGCTCACCCCGAAAGGCAGACCCAGGACGGGGTCCAACTCTTGCGTTATGTACGTGCGGACAGAATAGAGAACTCGTTTTACCAGAACAGATTATAAAATGGATTTAATATGATTCAAAAGAGATTTTTTTCGTGACAGCTGTACTTACTTGCGCACGTATATATGTTTTTCAAAAACGAGTAGCCTTAGAACATTGAAATTTTGTATATGGCACGTTATAGCATGTGATTTTGCACCTCCCTTTTTGGTTGATATCGGCCGCACCAAACGTATATATTTAACAGTTTCCTGTCTACGTGATTTACTGTGTTTGTCTGTTTTGACTAAGTAACTGGAATAAAATGTCCCATGCATTTTTGATGTATCTTCGATGCATATGCTAAATCTTAACGTGCAAGAAAATTTACAGTTATTCGGATTATTACTTATACATTAAAATTTAAAACTAAAAGGGAAAATCCTCATTTTTCAGTTAATTTCTGTTTAGAACTTGTTATGTACTACCATTTTTTCGTTATATTAAATAAAAATGATTCCAAAAATATTTTTTACTTACAAATTTGATTGCAAACTATTTTATGAGTCAACTATAAATTAACTAACCTGTGACTAAAATTAAGAGGCATGCTTTCATAAATTCAAATCAGTTCTCAAAGCGTAAGCAAGCGAAGCTGTTACATATCTCAAATTCAAAAACAAATTTTAAGGTTTTTACCGAAATAACTTTGTCCCATGTGCTTGAAAGAAAGATAAGCTCTTGCAATGAATAATGTATAATGGAAAGCAGCAGTTTTTTGTAGCTTCATAACTATTTTAATCTCCGTAATAGCCCAAGTATCGAACTAACATGTAAAATGGGTGTTTTAGAAGGAAACGACGGGTCTGTATGCATCAAGATTGCTTCCCAATAGTGCGCTTGA
Organism: Stegodyphus mimosarum; assembly: GCA_000611955.2. Classification (NCBI taxonomy): domain Eukaryota; kingdom Metazoa; phylum Arthropoda; class Arachnida; order Araneae; family Eresidae; genus Stegodyphus; species Stegodyphus mimosarum. The sequence goes on from KK114388.1 coordinate 29,399, forward strand.
CAGAAATAAGATACGCGTACGATACAGGAACAATTTTAAGGACATTTTTGGAAAATAAATGTCTTTTTATATTAGAGAAAGTACAATAATTAAAAATCTGATGTGTACACCACATGAATTCCTTGTACGGAATATTAAATTATACGCAATTTTCCTGCACTTTACTTAAACATATTGAATTAACAGTTAACGAAATTTGAATTAAATCTTCTTCGTCGGTAGCCCATAAACCACAGTAGATTAAATGCACTAGTCTAAAGTTCACTATATTTATTTACCATACCGACACTTCAGCGCTAGCTTCACTTAACAGCGTTACGTCTCATTCATTTTATAACTCAGAGTGTACAAAATTTGTATCATGTGAAGAATTACCACAAGTTCTATTCAAATACTATAATAAATCTAAAACGATGTGTAAAAGAAATGAAACAAATAAAAAAGAAACGGTTTTTCACAGACCATTCAACGCCGCTTACCTAATGCGCATGCGCTTCTGAATAATTCAATTCTCCCTTCGAGGCAAAGCAGAACTATATACAAATTTAAAACATTTTCATTAAAAATTGAGAGATATAGAAAAACATAAAACACTAAGTACAGTTAAAACAATTAAAAAACCGATTTTTACAATTAAAATTACAATTTCTACGCAAAAACAATAACTTGAATGATAATTTCAGAAAGAATTAAGCATATTTGAATTCGCAATAATAAAAAAAGACGTTACTTTGTTGTTGCGAATCTTAATTTCTCTAGATTGGCAACAAATCCCCTATTCTGCTAAGTTTCATATGTGAACAAATATGGCCGCTATCATAATCAAAAATTAGGCTTAGCCGCACTTTTAAAAATTCTAAATTGTTGATAATTCCACAATTATTGCATGCAGGTTAACTAAAAGCATTACAATCTTAACCGGAAGATACGAACAACATAATTCGATCATTCTTAAAGCAAAAAACACACATGTTACAAACATATAAGAAGAAAGGAACTGAGCTCACTAAGCCGAGTAACAGAGTGGATATATATATATATTCATATATTTATATACTTTTGGTTCAGCCGATTGCAACAAAAATGGGAGGTGCACATCTACATCTTATAGCAGTCCTATATAAAAAATTTCAAAGTTCTGTGAGTACTCGATTTTGATGCACGTACGTACGTACAGACGCCACGAAAAAATCTCTTCAGGATTCATTTTAAATCAGTTTTATAAATTTGTTGGGGGGAAAAGAGTCTTACGCGCAGATGTCACGCAATAACATCGTTAAATTTCATTCGAATGTGATCAAAATGAACAAATGGATATTTGAGTTGAAATATGATACTCGAAATTTTTCGCGATTACAATACTTCCTTTTTACTTCGTACAAGAAAATAAAAATTTAATCAACATCTTTAAAAAATTACATTTTATTGATTAATTTCCCAGAATGAACTTTAGAATTTAATTTCTGCTGCTCCTTTCTTAGCAACATTTTTCGTAAACTTTAAACACTAATTGAGTCAAGAAACAAAACGATGCTATTTGATACTAAAAATGCTTTTTAACGTTCCCAAAATATTCTTAGATAGCAGAAATGCAAGATAATGAAAAATCAAACTGAAGTTCTGTATTTATAACTTTTCTGCAAAATTAAGATCTTAATACTCATATATTTCCTATCCCCATCCAACCAAGTATGTAGTAGATAACATACAAGGGAATATTCGAAAGTTCAGTCTTAAGGACTTATGTATATAATTCCTTATCTTCCATTTTCACCAATTCCTGTGAGTAAAGTTTTGCCATTCTCAGCATTTCCTTTTAAGAGTAAAAATCCATCGGTCGGAAAAAGGTTTCAACTAAAGGTTTAACGTTGCGGAATTTCAGATTAATGACTCAAGAGGAAATTCATGCCATAACTTCATCGCAGATGTCACATTGAGAAGAATCATTTTAATGGGTAATAATAAAGGCTTATGTTTTCACTTGTTAAAACAATATTTGTCTTTTAAAGAAACTGAAAACATTTAAATATGCTTGGGCCTTATGAATAATTAAATTGAATAATTTATTGTTCAATTTATGAGTGCAGATTTTTGCTTAAATACCGTTACAGTAGAGAAAAAAACGTTTTTAAAAACAATATAGGTTCAACATTTTTTACAGCTTACTGTTGAAAGTGTAAGACTTACTGGCTTGGTGGTCATTTGGTGTTAATCAAACAAATTTCGTGTTTCTTGATACTATTCTAGTCAGTAAAATAAGTTGTAATGTTTAAAAACTTAAAAAAAAATTCTTGTGTTAGGATAATTATAGTTTAGTGAAAGTAGTTTCCTCAAGATTTGCACTAGTTAAGTGCATTTATACCATGGCTAAAATAAAAAAAATCTACATTTATGACTCAAACTGGTGACATAGTTTGACTAACAACTGAATAATGCAGCTAATTGTCTGTAGTTGATTCAAATGTTGCTTGAAACTGTTAACATTGTTGACTCAAATTTATTTTATGCTATGCTTTATATTGTTTTCCTGAAGTGTATTTGACCCACTTCTTCTTATATTAATACTAGCCAATACCCGATGCCATTTAAGTTATATTGAAAGTACTGTATCTAACAACAGAGAGAACGATACCGCTGCAATATTTCTCTTATAAAGCTGCAAAAGAAATAGGATTCAGAGTGATTAATTTTTCTGTCTGATGCGCTATGCAAGCCACATAAAAGATTTTGATAGAAATGTAAGAGTAAACTAATTTTCTCTCATTATATCAGCAACAATGGCACGCAGTTTTTAATGATTTTCGTCTATCTAATCAAATGGTCGTAAAAGATCAAGTTCCATCCAATATTTCACCTATATTCAATTAGAGTCGTTTAACTGTGTCCAAAAATTGATCATAATTGGTCAGAAATCATTAACGCGAATAAACAAACAGAGAGACATTCTTCTTTATATGTATAGATTTTGTAAAATTTACAATTTTTTTATTATTCCATAATTGATTCCAAATTCGGGATTCCGGGTGTCCATATTGAGGAGGAGGACTATGTTATTCAAAATTTGATGTCTCTAGGTGCCGCCTTTTTTTTCCACATTGTGAGAAACATACATATATTCATGTAGATTCTTCATTATTTAGTTTCTTTAAGTATAATACAGGGCGATACTATTTGATGACAACAATTTGAAAAGCGATTCGGACGATTAAAGTGATTCGACACAAAATGCTGTTTGGAAACTAATAGACTCCCTGGGCTAACCCCCATTTGAGATACATATCTAGGAATTAAAAGCATTTTAAAACTGGAATATAAATTATATGCATTTGGAGCAATATAATTCCTGTTTGGTATGAAATATTATAACAAAATTATTTATGTTCTAATTCTTACAACACGTTTTCTCGCATCGCAAATATGATTTACTTGGGACAACGCAGCAGAGATACGATTTCTTCGACAAGTAATCTCTTCACCCAGAAATAGTGAAAAAAAGAAGTTCTTTACGGTTTTTTTTTCAAGTATTGTTTCTGAAATAAGATTATTTGTTAAAGCAAAGCTTGATGCTTTCCGTAAGAGTCACATGAGAAGTGCTAAAAGCATGGCAAATATTCTTTATGAATTTTTTATACTTTTATGGTTTTTTTAATAGTCGGTTTGGATTTATTTCTTGTAATGGAAAGCTATTTAAGTTAAAGAATACCGTACTAAGTGTGTGTGTGTCAGATGTATTTAAGTTCAAAATGTAATTGTAAAATTTGTAAAATATTTATTTTGTTATCATACTGTCTTATCTGTTCGTTTATATTATCCTCCTGAAATTTATATCTGAATCAGAGCTTTAATTTTACTGAAGACGCGATACATTATATTCATCACATAGTAAAAAAAGAGTACATTTCAGAGACTGCAGTTCTTTTATGCATATATTTAATTGCTACTCAATGCAAATATGTTGAGATCAGGTTATTGCATTAGAAGATTTTCAAAGCAATCCCTGGCCGATGCACACATTTGTAATCGTTAAACGCACAATTTGCATTCATTTAAAGATTTAGGCAGAAAAATTCTCAAGGATTTCTTTATTCTGTTTATAAAAGTTTGCGCATGAGAATAATTTACATTTTATATCTTTAAAAATATTCCATGTAAAAAGATTGTTTTTTTTATTGTATTAATTCAGCGCTATTTTTCTTAAACATAGGATGCGTATACGTAAACTGAAAACCAACAAATACTCCCATGAATTTGTGAATATATGCTAATTAAAAATGATATAAATGATAATTCCTTCAGAATGGTTATTAAATTCAAACCTAAACCAGATAACCTACATTCACATTATCTTTAAAAAGCACAAAAAATGAATATGTTACATAAATTGACATTTAACTGAATTATTGGTATTTGATAAATTCAGCTGTTACAATGCATAAACAATTTCTTCGAAATTGCGTTGTGGAATTCAAATATATGGAGACAGTACCTCTTCAGTGCATCTAATGAGGAGAAAAACGTGCTTATGTAACAGAAGAATTTGTGATTCCTCAACTCAGGTATAGACTAAGCATTAAACACTTTCGTCCAATTACGGTCATTCAAGTATATTTGAGTATTCCACGGTAACTACTTTGTAAGGTTTATCCTAAGTTTATTAACAGTTACTTTAAGTTTTGCATCTTTCCTATCTTATTGTAATTTCAGCTTACAATTGCCTATCAGGATGTAATTTCAGAAACGCAGTTAATGCAAATGAGAAGGAGTATTATTTAAGTCGATACTTCACCGACTTTGAGAGAGAGAGTCTGGCGTTCCCGGACTAGAGCGCGTTTGCCTTTGGCTAATTTCTCTCTTAGTTACTACGCTCGGCCATACCTTAGGCCCTTGCTTGGTTTCCACGATTTAATTAATACTTAGGGGCCAACTAGTTAGATTTCTGATAGCTTCGGCTATACTTTTCAAATAGCTTAGTTAAGCTAGTTTAATTTAAATTATTATTATTTTAAGTTCAAGTCCGAGGGGAGGCTTTGTGTAAAGTTTTAAGTAGGAACTGATTGTAAATATACTGAAAAATAAAGGGCTGTGAACTCTTCTTAAGTATTACGCGTTTTGTTTACACACTTAAGCGATTATTCGCTTGTTAGTGTTCGTGGGGTTCTAAGCTAGAACTTTAGAATTATATAGTAAAACCCCACAACTTCGTTATTCGTCATATATAAAAATGTATTGTTGCACGCGTAAGGTATTAAGTTGCATGCACAAGTCCCATAACAGGTTAATTAAAACTTATTTTTATCAAAAATGAATGCTAGAATTTTCCTCATTCCTCATTTCAACCCTGATGGCGACGGATACTTCATGGACGGCCACCACATACCCCAGATCTTAACTCCATAGAAAATGTGTGGGATATGGTGGAAACACGCATCCGACAACACTCTCATTTTCAATCTAATTTACAAGATCTAAAAAGCTGCTTAGCCAATGCATGGTATCCTCTGGAAGTAAGTGCACTTCAGAAGCATGTAGATCCGATGCCCAAACGAAGCAGAGCAATTATCCATGCAAAAGGTGGTCCAATAAAATATTGACCTTGGATTTCTAATTTATTGGCCAGTGCATGTATATAAAATTTCCAGAAACCAATGTTTACGAATGTATCTTTTCTGTAACAAAAACCAAATAGTTAAGAAACAATTTGAGGAGATTTTCAGTTGCCTTTCAAGTTGAGGAGAGAAAATATGTGTACCAATCTAAACAATTTGCTGTGTCATATATTCATAAAAAATGTCAGAAAACTAATGGTACTGTATTACTAAACAATTCGGGATATAAAAAAAATCGTATCTTACCCAAAAGAACTTTAGATAAAAACAATTGCATAAAGGAAAGTTGCGTACAATAGCTTTACACTGCATTAAGGAACTTCGGATAAATGAAATTTTAACAAAAGAATTTCCACGCAAATAAGCTTAAAAGTAACTGCAAAAAAAGGGTAATGAAACCGGAAAAAAGAACCTTACATAGCACAAAATCTTTACGTACCATAAAAAAAACTTTCTATTAAGTAATTTTACTTAAAATAATTTTCTCATCAGCAGTATTAAATAATAGATATTATGCACAACTACTTTGTAAGAAATGTGTATTTTATTCAAATTGCATATGAATTATGGGAGATTTATGAGTGCATATTTTTGTTAGCACGAAACTACAAAAAGCACCAAATGGAAAACAAATTTTCAAGGTACTCGGCAGGTTCCTTTCGGATAGGTTGCATTAAAAACATCGCAGTTGCATTATACCCACAATTACCTATGGGTAAACATGGTGTGCAATGCACTTCAATCTGATCTGACTTGACCACTATTCATTTACACAGAACTCCTAGTTTTCTACTACTACTACTACGGCTAAAACAAAAACTCTTGTTTTTCACCACATTTCGTAGCCATCTGACTTAGCACCATTCTACTACGTATTCATTTATCTGGAAAGACGACATAATGATCGTCGATTTTCCACTGCATAAAAGTAGAAAACTATAACTTGTGGATGAAATTATCAGAATCAGCTCCAAATGGCATTTCAAAGAATTGGTTTTGTAGAGGTTTCAATGATCTCTGCAAAGTTAACTAATGTTTGAAGTTGCGAAAATGTTCGCACATTGGAGAAAGGTGTATTTCTGGGTCATAACTTGAATGGTTATTATTGGACCCAATTTTTAACTTTGAATCTTTTTTGGTATCATAATCATTATGTCTTTCACCTTCTCCTCTACGAAATTATTATTCTTTAGTAAAATGTAATGAAAAGCAACAGAAAGTTTATTGATAATAGTAATTTGGGGTTTATTTTTATTGCTAAAGAAAAGTATTTGACATGTTGAATAATTTAATTCTTTTAGCAATTCAAACTGTAGCAGAAAAAAGGCCTTTCCTGAAACTGCACATGTTTTTCTTTGCTTTCTTTCGAAAAAAGAAAGAAAAAAACTCATTGCAAATAAAAAGATATGCGTATCTTCTACTAAATATTTACTTTCATCTACATTTTCCCTTCTGTAATTAAAAGACGCTTTATTTTTCCCTCCTAATAAGTGTTTGCAATTATGAAGCTGAATCCCTAGGTTAAAAAAGTGTAATTAAAAAGGGCATTAAGAAAAGAAGTTACAAAACATTTCGTCGCATAATAAATAAGAGCATTACTTCAAATCTGATATCTTTATTAGCCAGAGAATGGAAGCTTTCATTGCGTTAAGCTGTCAGATTTCTGAAACGCTCGCAATAATTAGAAAAAATGAAGGCAGACTTAATTGTACTTCTTTAAATTTGTTGCCTTATTATTATTAATTATACAATCAGTTATTTGTTTTCATTATTCCCTAAAACCTACTAAATTGGTCAGAATTCAAATACTAAAAGATATCCCAAGAAGCTTTAATCGATTCGTTAGGCAAATATTTCGTAATCAGTTTTGTTTATATTTCGTAAGCAAACATACAAAAAACTTAGCACTAACTTTAAAAATCACCTTTTACTTCCTCGAACGAAGTAAAATGGAAGTATTGTAATCACGAAGAATTTCAGGTGTCATATTTCAACAGTAATATAAATTTTATCAGTTTCGGAACCTATTCGGACGATTGTTTTGTGTGATGTATGTAAGTGCAGACAAAATAAAGAACTTTTTTTTTATATAAAATGGATTGTAACATGGATTTAAAACGAATAATCGTAGAACATGGAAATTTTGCCTATGGGACTGCATCTAGTGGTACAATTTGTGAGCGCTATTTGCGTAAGGGTAGGAACGCCTTCGTGGATGACTCCCTAAAGGAAACTGGTTCGCATACACAGTGCGCATGTGAAAAACCACGAAAACACCTATGCAGGCAGCCCGTTCGCGGGATTCGAGCCTTGGGCCGAACTATCAGGGTTCAGCGACTTTACCACTCGGCCGCTGGTGGACCTTAGCATCTCCTAGGAAGAAAATTGTTGTCCGCCGATAACATCGCTGCAAAAACATCGCGGACGAAAACAGAGCGGAGAAAACATCGCAGTTCTAAAACATCGTGGTACAAAACATCGTCGTAGAAAATAAAGCGGTTCAAAACCTTCGCAGTTTAAAAACATCGCCGTCGAAAGTATCGTGGTAAAAATAAGGTACTCACAAATCATCGCATGACGATAACATCGCAGACATGCGTTTTTCAGGCTTTAATAATTGTAAAAATTAATGATTGTTTAATAATTGTAAAAACTGGCGTAATGATTTGAGAGCGCAAGATGTAAAGAAGGATAATTTTCACTTTCATATTTTTTATTAACTAATAAATATTTGCTGAAAATGCAAAATGGAAACTTAAGCATAGAAAATTAACGCAACTTATAACACTTACTTTTAAACTGGCATTGTTAACTAACAAAGGTCATTAATAAATTATTTTTTATAAAGTTTTACTGATAATTTTTCATGAAATGTATAATCTAAAAAAGAATAGAAAAAGCAAGATAAGTAACTGCATGAAATTATCCATAAAAAAATTGCTATTTTAATTATGATAATATTTTCTTCGCTTTTGTTAATCTGATACTCTTATAATAAAAATTATTTCTTGTTTTGTTTCAATTTATTGTCTTTTAAAAATTATTATTTAATAAAAATATGAAAGTAAAATTATCCTTCTTTCCACCTTGCTCTCATAAATCATTATGCGAACATCCATTAACAATTATTAAGCCTTAAAAACTCATGTCTGCGATGTTAACGCCATGCGATGATTTGTAGGTACTGTGTTTTCTACCAAGCTATTTTCAACGACGACGTTATTAAACTGCGAAGTTTTTGAACCGCTTTATTTTCGACGACGATATTTTGTACCACGATATTTTCTCTTTGCTTTATTTTCTACCACGATGTTTTGCACCACGACGTTTTCGCCTTGCGTTGTTTTCTCCTCGATGTTTTCGAATGTAATCAAAAAATTTAATCAAAAGCTAATTAGTATTCTATTGTAACAAAATATGCCAGCAGTATAATTAAAGCCTGGGAATAATTTTTTTTAATCAGAAAGGTGACAAAGTAGGTAAAATGATGTTGCAGAAATTTGAAGTAATATTTGTTATTAATCGAAAATTAATTGACTCATCAAAGGAAGTAAACCGGCTTCGTATCAATTAACAGTAATTAATATAAACGAAAGTGTTTTTCCCTTTTTCAAAAGTAAGAATCAAGAACTAAATGAAATAACACAGAAAATGAACATTTAATTACTATTCTGTTTGATTTAAAGTACAATCGAAAAAACCAAACTGAATTTATGATTAAAGTAAAAATTGTAAGACTGTTAAACCAAGAAAGTTACTTCCTGACGCTTCGCCAGTGAGGGTAGTAAAACAATTCAAAAACAGTATCAAACAACTGAAACATGTACAAAATTAATGCATTCTTATTAGGCCTAAACGAATGATCAACAAATTAAGCATTTAGATACATAATTAATATATATTTAATTGGGCAAGAATTAAATTAAAGTAATTTAACTGTCCAGAAATGAAATAAAATAAAATTACCTGTTTGCTAAATTTGAATTGGAGGCAAATTGAACAGACAATGAAATGTTGACACCGTCAACGTCCGTAGCGATGGGAATGCGAACTAGATTGTAGTTTTTAGGGGGAGAGAAGGATGTTATTTTTGGAAGTCCGGAAAATGAATTGGTTGCGGGCTACCATAAAATTGCCGAAATAAACTTGCTGTTTAGTTAAATTTCTCTTTTAAAATTGGATTAAACAGAAGAAATTACCTTATTTCTGGCTAATAGACCTAATTTTACAAATAAAAAGCAGTCTTCACTAGTAAAACACTACTTACTAGTCTTAGAAATTTGAAATACGCTCATTTTTAGTAAAAGGATAAAATAGCAGAAGAAACGAACAGTTTACATCCTATACAAAAGTTATGGTAATTACAAAATAACTGACAGATTCCGCTTTTTGATTGTTTAGGGTTAAATTATCATAAACCTATCATATAAATGATTTAGATTGAATATTTAACGTCTGCTTATTTAAGGCAAAAATTAATAAAATTATTTGGCGCTAAATTGTTTTTAAAAACTTTGTAAAATTTCGCTCACCCAACTTGTCAGAAACTGGGGTAGTGATTGTGGCTATGTGTGAATGTACACGGAAACGTAAGAAGAGGTTAGAACACTTTTTATTTTTGATATTTAAAATGACAGATGCGTCTACTTGACGCTCACAAACTGAACCAACCCGGCGGTAAACTAAAATAAAACGTAAAACTAAAAGTAATGATTAGATGAACAACTATCAAAACACTACCGACGAGGCTCTGAGATCCTAAACTAACCACGTTGTTTTTAATTACCGCTGAGATTCAGCAAGATTTCTGATTAAATAGTTGAAAATTAGCACTTTTGCAAAGCTAGGCACACAGGTCGACACGCGCTGGTGTAAATTCTACTGAGGAATCTCACTAGTGTAACTCCAAAGCAAGACTCTCAAACTCTGGTTTCGTCTACTATTTAATTCAACTAGCTTCCGCTAAATTTGAATAAACTGCGCGTGCTACTACAATTTACATACTCTGGCACGGGCATTTCTAGGGGCAAATGAAGGCTAAACAGGAAAGGTAAATTAACTTAAAATAAATGTTAGTTAAAATAAATATAAACCCCACAACTTTAATAAGTAGTAAAATTTCGTTGCGAATATCTAGTGTATCTTTACAAAGATTTTTGATTCGGTTTGTTGATTAATTACTGTTTTACAAAGATTTTTTATTCATTTCTTTGATTAATTACTTTTCTGCAAGTGTTTTATATATGCACTTACCCCGTTACCCGAGTTAAAATACCTTATTTTGTCTTTATTTTAGCAATCGTCGGTCGCAATCATATACAGCAAATTACATAAGTGTTTAAAAGGACAAAATTGACCATGACATTTAATTTCAAAATTTGCAATTATTGATGTCATTTTCAACTTGCCTTGAGAGATCGGTTTATAAAGTTGGAATAATTCGAGGAAATAATTTTAAATGAAACGCAGCCAAAAATGTGTATAATTTAATAGCCTGTACAACGAAGTCACGTGATATCCACATCTGATTTTGTAAATATTTCTTTGAATCGATCAAAACAATTTTTTTCCTTTTTTCAACTTGTTTAATTTAAATCCATAAAGTTGTTTCAATCATATTCTTAGTTTTGTTTTGCTGTCTATGCGGACATTTAAAGATTGACTAACATAGTAAATTATATAAATAATATCATGGTAAGAAACTTTGCAAGCGTAAATAAACAAAATTTTACTGCTTTTACCCTACAGTTTACTATTTCATCAGTAGAAGAAGGCAGTAAAAGTGCCAGTGCTCTTAGTTTTGTTCAACAGTTAACTAAGTTCAAAACTTCCACCTTGCTTTTATTGACATTTAATGAAAACCGAGGAATATTTTGTTTACCATGATGTCAATTTCCCAGTATCTTATAACCTAAAAAGCTGAACAGAAACTAAAAATTTTTAAATAATGCAATTAATTTGGTATTTTGGAGCCTTCAAAAATTTCATTTCGGCTTCGGCTTATTGCGAAATCAAATCACTACTGTTTTTACTTCCAACTGGTTTTCAACTTTAAATCCTCATTAGTTATAAGCCACAAAGTCTAAAAGTGTAATAAAATAGAAAATGTTAAGATTAGATTAAGCTCGATGTACGTTGTATGGGGACTGTTGTGCTCATATTTCTTGCCGCGATCGATACAAGAATGTGCCTACCGAAAAATCAATATCCCATTGTATTTCCTTTTGCCTTCAAAACGTTATTTTCGGCTTTTACAAAATAACATATTTGATTATTATTTTTATGTCTCTAATTTTCAAAGGATTATTTTATTTCATTCAAAGTACCGTTAGGTGCCATTTAGACTTAAATCGTAAAGCAAATATTCTATGAGTGTTATTGAAATTTTAAGAAAAATAGGAGTTAAAAAGTTAAATATTTGCGTTGCTTTACCGTTGAAAAATTCGGTTAAATACTTTTTATTAGTGTTTCCTGAACTGTGTTATTAGTATACACTGAATAAGATTTAGCGCAGAAAACGAGAAACTTCCAGAACTACATTTGTTTTTTCCTTAGCTTCTACGAATGTTTGGCTCACCGGCGGCTGAGCGATAAAGTCGCTGACCATTGGTAGTTCAGTCTGAGGTTCAAATGCCGCGAACGGGCTGGCTGCATAAGCATATTCGTGTTTTTTTCTCATGTGTAACATGTATATGAGTCAATACACATTAGAATGTCCTCCACGAAGACATCCCTCACCTTGGGCGAAATAGCCTGTCGAGGCTTTACCGTAGTCACATAAACCAAATCTACGAATGTTTGCTTCTGCGCATCTGTACCTACCTTCGAGGCTGAAATACGCAGAAAAGCGTATTTTAGGAAATGTAATGTATATTTTTCGACCCATTTTACGTCTTGGGGAAAAGATTCCACTATTATACAAATAGAAACTTTCAGCTATGTAATTTGCTTTTCACGTTTCTGAGTTATTTTGTGCCTGTAATTAAAATAACGAAACGCAGAAAGTATGACCCAAATTCTGTTACCGTTGACACACAAAAACTGTCCCAAATTCCCTTACGGAATTCTGAAGGCAAGATTTACAATTTAACCCAGCTGTAAAGAAAATACTAGATAGTTCTTCTCAGAATGTCGTCTGTGAAATCATGCTTACAACTATCAAAATACTTTATAATTATTGATTAATGTAACTCTCATAATGTACAAATATAAAAAAAAAATCGAAATGCGGCCTTTTTTCCGCATTTTTAGCCCAAAGGAGCATTTGCTCAGAAGGACTATGAATTTCGTTTTGGTATTACACGTCCGTTCATTATAAATGTCCGTATCACTTTTAAAACTGTTGCCACCGAATACTATCGCTCTGTGTTATATTTAAAGAAATTAAATAATAAAGAATCTGCATAAATGTATGTATGTTTCTGTCATTGTGATAAAACCACGGTACCTAGAGCCATCGAATTTTGAATAATGTAATCCTCCTCCGAATATGAGCATCTGGAAGGACAAATTTGGAATTTGGAATCTGCTTTATTATCGATTTCGTATTTTAAGTGCTGTCTGGGTGCTTCTGTCACAGTTCATAGCGAGGGATGCACCAGGGGAATCAACACGGTAACAAGTATGCGCCGGAGGGGCAATCCAAGTCTTTGCCAGTATCTTTTCTGATAAGTTAAACAATTAGAAGTAGCCAAAACCTCCTCGGCACCCTTTCTTCGCCAGGACATCCGCCTCTTAATTTTTCCAAATGTCCACATGTGAGGGGATCCACTGAATAAGTACAACACAAGAGGACGAGACTTGTTTTCATTTAGTGAGAATTGAAGTTCTAATTTTGTCACCAACGGTGCACTATTTTGACATATGTTGGATGGCACTACGATTATCAGTCACATTTCAAGTGGCTTTAGGGTCTAAAGAAGACATTCTATAGCTCAGTCCCTCATCGATAGCAACGAGTTCACTTTTAAAAACTGAGCTTAAGTCCGGAATTCTATCTTTATTTTGACAATTCAGTTGGGATCTCTGATAAGTACTACAATGCTAGGCGTGGGAATCCTCATTTTTGCTACCATCAGTATACATAAGGGTAGTGAAATTATGTCTATGAGTTATGTCAATGCAACAGAAGTGTTTGGCAAATCTTGCTTTATACGCCGTGTCCCTAAACGTTCTTATATGGTTTTTATTTTCACAAGCTTTGGTTTTAGACATATACTTCCACTTGCAAAAATGTTTCAAATCATACAAATATTCAAGCGTTATCGTTTTCAAATTTAAAAGAATTAGTTTTCTAGAAACGAAATCTAATATTTTATGTATGTCTCCAATGATTATAAATACGAGGGTGGATCCAAAAGGAGATTATAAGTGTAACAAAAAAGTATTCATCAACAACAAATAGAAAATACGAAAGGTAATTAAGAGTATACTTGTCTATCATTTTTCCACATAATCATCAAATCTACCTAGGCATTTATCTGAAAGCAGGACCAGCTTGTTTAACACAGCTAGAAATCACGTCCCTGTTCACTGAGCTTGTTCCCGGTAGTAAGTTTCACATCACTGATCTAAACAAAACCTCTTCCAGATAAATGTTCCTTCAGTTTCGGAAAAAAGAAATAATGACTGACTGCTAAATTGATGGTGACTCCAGTCTTTCCACTTAAATCTTTGCAGCAATTCTTGAGTATGGCGAGTAGTATGTGGCCGGGCATCGTCATGCAGGAGGATGATGCCATTACTCAAAATGCCTGTGCGCTTGCGTTGGATAGCTTCATGTAACCTTATCAAAGTAAGACAATAACGATCGGCAGTAACGGTATGGCTACGTTCCAGATACTCGATCGGGACAACAAATCATTGCTTCAACCTTTAAGTGAGACCACATATCTAAACGTCTTGCCATCTCAAAAGCTCTGACGCGTCTGCGAACTTACTCTACTCACCCGCTTAACTACTACAGGACAACTAGTGCCATTTGTCTACAGTCTTGAAAAATAGTATTATCCCTGCAATAGTTATTTTTCAAATGCTGGTGGTTTTCGTATATTTAGCAAAATTTTATTCCCATTTAAAAAAAGCCCTTGTCTCCTGTCAGACAAAAATTAATAAGACGTTTAATTTCAAAATAGAGGACCAATGTATTTTTTTAGCTTGCCTTGAGAAAAGTGTTAAACATTAGATTAATGTAATTCGAGGTTACCCATGGTATGGTGTTGCAACCTTGCCGTGGTTATTGGGCTTGCGTGTAATTAGGACCCGCTTGGACTATGCTAGCGGTAGCTTAGCTACTGGTAGAGTCTCCCACGCCGGGTAGGCGAGCAGAGACGGAGAGCAACACCCTGGTCTTCCAGGTTTGGGGTTGGGCGTGGTGCTAAAAGCTCCACCCCGTAAAAAAAACTTTGTTCCGAAATCTCAAGCAATTAAATCTTCCGGACCGCACTTTAGGAGATGATCTGCTAAATTCTTGAAGGATAATAGTGATTAACTGGAAAACCATGGCCAAGAAATGAGAGGTCTGGAAGAAAATTCTTGAGAAGGCCAGAACCCACCCGGGCTGTCGTGCCACTGAGGAAGGAATTCGAGATTATGTTTTTTTTTTTCCTTTTCATTTCATTGATAGATATTCTTTTGAGATTTAATAGTGTATAACTTTATTATTTTGTTAGGGTCGGCATGTCAAAATAATTTCCATCCAAGTAATTTTTAAGCTCGCACACGCTCGAAATACATTTTTAATATTCTCGTGCAGTGAAATACTGCATGAAATTTCATTAAAACATTTTCTTTTTATTTAACTTTCTGAATTACTAGAACTGATAACTAGAACTACTTTATCAGATGGCTATGTGCTAAATTGTCTTAAAGAACACGTCAATCACTAACAATCAGTGACTGCGAGCTCCTATTTAAAAATATTATTTTTATTGATCAAAACATTTCACGGCAGTTTTCATTACAATGTTTATTACTTAATTTATCAAACTCAAAAAAATCGATATTTTGTTGCTTAACTTGTGCAAATGTAAACATTTCACTATTTAATTTTTGTACTATCCCAGAACATGATCTCAAATTTTAAAAATAATCATACCTATCAATTTTTGTCATACGGCTGCCAAACGTTTTCTGTTTTATCGTTTAAAATTAGTATAAACTTTTACTAAGGGAAAGGGAGCCATATACTTAATTAGATTTTATAGTTTTTCGATTGTTTTGATTTAAGAATGCAATATTCTGAATACTTTCCTTATTAAAACATATTTTCTAATTGAAAGTATATGTCTATAACCACAGGTCTGTGCAATGCTATGTTTTAACATTCACTCTGTCTTTGCAATGCTATGTTTTAACATTCATTCTGTCTTTGCAGTGCTATATTTTAACATTTGCAATGCATTAAAACATAGTATTGCAAAGATAGAAGTGTTTCTAGCTCCTGATCAAAATTCAGAGATGAGCAATTATACTAGAGCTATAAAAACACGCCTTAAAACAGAATAAGTTGAAAAATGGGCTATTTGAGGTCTTTACG
>KK114389.1:6673-26696 GCA_000611955.2 Stegodyphus mimosarum
ATTTATTAGGAATTAATATTTGTATTAAGGGATATTGCTTATTTCATTGTATGCTTTTTATATGTAATGCATTTTTAACTGAATTTTTTTTTCCGTTGTTGTTTGTTTCTTTTTCGATAAAATTTTTCTGCAGAGTAAAATTCTGTGCAGTTTTCAAATTTAATGCTTGGTGTTCTCTTTAGGCACTTTTCCGGTACACTTAAAAGCCAAAAGATCTTATAGTTTAAGCAGCAGTATTTTTTATAATGTATACCACACTTGTACAGAATTTGTTTCTTTACACCAAGCCACCAAATGGGGTGTCTGCTTTGTTCAGAAATCGAGGTCCATATTAAAATACTCATGAAACATGCTAAATCTTGCTTTACCTTCAGTGTGAGCAATTGGCACATGAATATATTAATAGTTGGCTTATGAGGGTCTACACTAACTATCAATATACTCATGTAGTTATCAATAAACATACTAATAATGCTTTGCTAATGTGGGGGGGACTGCATCATTCATAGCTGAACATCATTTTCTGGTGTCAGTATTAAACTCTGCTATTATGAAAAGGTTAATATTGCTATGATAAAAAACATTTTTTTTTTAATTTTCACCCACAGTTATTGGGTATGACACTAGCGGCTGCAAAAAATTTCCATGAATCGTAATTAATGGTTGAATCTTCAGAACCATAGGCCAACAACAGAATTAATCCACCTGCAAAATGGATTTATTAAATTCAAGAAAAATGGTCAAAAGAATATTTTGGAGGATTGAACTGTGGACCGGATTTTTTATTTATATGCGATATATATATAGATTTTGATTTATATGTGTAACAATGTCACGATCATCTGTTGCACATGTAGACACAGTACCTTTCGAGGACTTTGACCCATTTGAACTGATTACTACCGAACAATTTTATAGTGATAAAGTTAATCTATTGTACACTTGTATACACTCTATTGCTACTGCATTCCGATGTGGTAAGCATATTCTACGATATGAATTACGAGATAAATTGACCCGGTCTTTAGACGCTCTCAAAGAGCTTGCCTTACAGGGTCCGGATTACATACCTCCGCCGACTACAGCTGACGCGGAAGTAAATACTTCTACTTTGGTGTGTTGTGAACTTCTACATCAACAACCTCTGCCAATTGCAACTACACACGATTCCACTGTTCCCACGCCTGTTAAATCTTTGGCTTCTGCCTCGACTGTAGCACATGCATCATCTGCTGTCTCTTCAGCCTCCCCCCGGGGGTTGACTCAGGAGAATTCCTGGGAAGTACTGGCTAGGATCTGTACTTAGACAGTCTCAACCACGGGGGTAAAATATCAGGTACTATTGTACCTTATTCTTCACAGGACTAGAACCCGGGTATTGTACCTAGGATGGGATCAGGCTCGACAGGGACCGTACTGGTACTGGCTTGTCCGCTCCCTTGGCTGTGGTGGAGCTGATATGAAAAACCAGGAGGAGGGCGTGGGACCATGCCCGTATAACCACGACGGTAAAGTTAGGGCGTCCCCGTCTCTCCGTAACGAGTGTCTCTTCAGCCCAACCACCTTTTACTTTTGCAGAAGTGGTTCGACAGCCAGTACAACCTAGCATTATAATAAAATCCAAATCAAAGAAAACAGCTGCTCAACTGCGTCAGGACCTACAAGTTCACGCACCGCTTAATAAGCTTCAAGTTGCTGTCCAACGTATTTCTTCTCTTCCTCGAGGTGGTTTAGAAGTCTTTTGTCAATCTCCATCTGACATTTCTCGCCTTGAACACAAACTTCAAGATACAAATCTGGACATTGCTGTAACACGTCGCCAGCGTCGTAAGCCCAGGTGTGTGATTCGAAACGTTCCTGAAGATCTTTCATCTCACGATTTGATAGCTGAATTAAGTGCAACTGCTCATATACAAAACAATGGAATCCGACCTTTGTTTAAACTTAAAGAACGTACCCCTAAAAGAGTACGCTGGATTGTCGAATGTGACTCCACCACTTTCCAGGCAGTCATCGCAGTTCGAAAGCTCTTCTTCGGTTGGAATGCACTTCCCATCTCGGAATTTCTGGGCATCCTTAGATGTTACAAGTGCCAGCAATATGGGCACACGCAGGAGCGCTGTACATCACCAACCGTGTTCTGTGCCTATTGCGCTGGCCCCCACAGTCTCAAAGACTGTCACGCCGAACTACCGGAGTGTATCAACTGTCGAGACAGCAACCACCATCATGGCACCTTGTATGACTACCGACACCCTACCTATGCTTCAAAATGTCCATCATATCAACGCACAGCACAATACATTCGAAGTATCACCCAATACTAGAAGTACTTCTACCAGCTCTTCTTCTACAATTTCTAATACACTGCCTTCACACAGTAATGCTAATTCCACTACTTCTTCTGGTGTCAAAAGTTCTGCCATGAATCTAGATTTTACTCCAGCTCTTGAACGTATTAATTTTATCCATATCAATTTACAAAAATCTCGTGCTGCTACTGCACATGCTGTTAATTACGCAATTAATGCTAAAGCCGATATATTAATAGTTTAAGAACCCTAAAGGTAAGATTGTGGCCTTTCCACTACGCTGGTCGATATATCAACATGTAAATAAGGCAGAGCCTCCTAGAGCAGCAATCGTAATTCTTAATCTTTTATGGTCTCCACTTGTTCTCAAGATGATCGTCAAGGTCACTGATCGTGACCATGTGGCTATATTACTGGAATTAATTAATATTAAAATTATCCTTTCTTCCATTTATTCTCCACCAACAGCGTCATTGGAATCAGCACTTCTATTTCTAGAATATATCCGGCAACATTACCCAGTGCCATATAATATTATAGCGGGCGATTTTAATGCCCATAGTACAATATGGGGTTATCCTCAAACAGATGTTAGAGGTCGTCTTCTAGAGGATTTTCTTAACTCAAATAACCTAGTCCTTCATAACACTATTGATGCTCGTCCGACCTTTGAACAAGCTTCTACATATGGATGGCCTGATCTCACTATATCCACGCCTCCAACAGGAATTACAAATTGGACGGTTGATGTTATCAGTGGTCTATCAGATCATAAGTATATTCTCTTTCAATTAGAGCATACAACCAGTACATCTATTGTCCGTCGCTATCGGCTGCCTGGGCAAAAAATTGCTGTCTTCCGTCGTCGTGTTACTACATGTCTTCGCAATTTAGTTCCACATTTGCATCGTTGCACGATGTCAACGGAGTTGAATGAATTCACAGTCCATCTAATGACATCGATACAGGCAATTTTTAATGATCTTCTGCCGCAACGACATACAAAGAAATTGAAATCAATTACCTGGTGGAACTCTTCCTTAGGACAACAACAGCAGAAATGCAGATCTTTGAGACGGAGCTCAAGCAATTGCGACGTCTCGGCACCTCAGACCGACTATTAGAAGTTTACCGGCGCGAACGCGCCCGATATAAAAAATGATTCTACAGGCTAAGCTTCAATCTTGGCGTGATTTTTGCACCAATAATACCGAAACTTATGGTTTACATCATAAGTTAGCATCGGATAAATTATTCAAACCTGCGGTTTTGCATTTTCCTCCACCATCACAAGCCTTACATACGATCTGCTCTACGGAGGAAATGATTTCTAACCTTCTGGATAACATTTTCCCAATGGATGATGCTTCAGCAGACACACATGTTCAAGCTGACATTCGCCGGAATACATCTCCTCCTAATAATACACCAGATGCCGACTTCACGCTTTCAGACATCTCTTATATACTTAATCATCTTCCAAAGAAGAAAGCACCTGGATTGGATGGTGTGGATTATGGCATTAAAGTTATTATCCTATCTAATTTATCCTTCTTTCGTGACTTCTTTAACAAGCTTTTCCGCACTGATACTTTTCCACCTGAATTTAAGGTTGGTCAAGTTATTCTCTTTTTGAAGAAGAACAGGGATGCCCGTCTCTCAACATCATACCGCCTTCTGTCTGCTATGGGCAAGGTGTTTGAACGGCTAATAGTACAACGCCTTAAACATCATCTTCATAACACCAATCTTCTTTCCGATCGACAGTACGGTTTTCGTGCTTAAGACCACATTACATGCTCTGAAGGATGTCACCGATGCCATATATACGAATAAACTGGCTGGCTACCACACGGCCTTTATCAGTGTCGACTTGAAGTGCGCCTTCGATACCTTGTGGTGGCCGGCCATTATTCAAGCCTTGCAACAAACCAAGTGCCCTGTTAATCTTTTCCAGACCTTCAGCAATTATTTGTCGGAACACTCTCTTATTTTTGTCCATAATAATGGTCAAGTCCATCGTTTGCAGAATCGAGATTGTCCACAGGGCTCCTGTGCGGGCCCTGACTTATGGACCCTCACTTTCAATCAAATTCTAGCTGCACAATGGCCTGCACATACGTCTACTTATGCCTATGCCGACGATGTCGCTTTTATTGTCCGTGGCAAAACAAGAGAAGAACTTCAACGCCATGCTCAAGAAACGTGCAACCTTTTTTCTACACTATGTCTAAATATAAATCTACAGATTTCTGAAGATAAATCTTTTATACTCCTGATCCCGAAAAAGGGTGGATCTCTGGCACGTCGACCTCGCATCGAAATTAATAATAAAAGAATAAAAATTGTTCGTCAGTTAAAATACCTTGGCATCGTCTTTGACGATAAATTGAACTGGGCTCAACATCTATTGCACATTAAAAAGAAAACTTATAACATAGCATATAGGCTCCGACAGATGAGTGGTGTTCAGTGGGGGCTTAACCCCCATATACAGAAACTTCTGTACCAAACGGTTATTGTCCCCATTGTGACCTATGGGGCAGCTGTTTGGAGTCGACCAATGCAGGGCCGTAAAGTAAGGTCTCTTCAATCAATCCAACGTTCTTTTCTTCTCAATATATCTAAAGCCTTTCGAACGACTTCAACTAGTGCCCTACAAGTAATAACTGGTCTTCTGCCTCTCCATCTCCGAACGAACAGGAGGGAGCACGACAACTACTTAAATTGCTAAATCAACAGGTCACCTTCTATGGCGAACATTATTCTCCTGAAAATTATGAACGACTCTACAATCGACTACGTCTCCATCCAGCTGCTTATGGACATGGTGTTCATGTAACATTACGTGAATCTACTCAACTGCCTGATGGTGATTATTACATTTACACTGATGGGTCAAAAATAGAAGATAATACTGGTTGTGCATTTGCAGTTTCTCACCATGGCACTTTATTGCATCAATGGAAAGCACATCTCCATGGACATAACAGCGTGTTCCAGGGAGAGGCGTTTGCCATCGTCAATGCCACTAAATATATTCTGGAACATCAAATATTGAACTGCTGCATTGTCACGGACAGTCAGTCAGTCTTGGCTGCTGCAATGAATCCTGTGCATCCATCAATAATAATTTCGCAACTTCAAGAACTACTTCGATTAGGTGCTCATCTTAATATTCAAATGTTTTGGACACGTGCTCATATGGGCACAATTGGAAATGAACTTGCTGATAAATTAGCTAAGCAAGCGGCCATGAACGATGATGCTATTCATTCTCCTTTAGCTTGGCCCATATCACATTTTCTTCGGAAACTGCACCTACAGTCAGTTATGCAATGGCAGGTCCTCTGGGATGCAGAGGATACTGGCCGCAGAGCGCATTATCACCTGGGCTATGTTGATGAGACTCGTCTTCTTGCCAATTCGCAATTGGTAAGATATGTCACAGGTCACGGGCCTTTTCCCGTATATTTTGCCCGCTTTAACATCACATCAACTGATCAATGTGTTTGTGGCCAAGCGGGTACGCCTGAACATTATGTATCCTCTTGTGAACTTACACGAGAACTGCATATCCCTTTTCCTGCTCAACATCAGCAGGCTTTTAGTAAGTTTTTAATCAAACAACGACATCTTGTTCGGAAACTGACTGCCATCATGTCAAAACTTATGCATCTTGGTACCGACTTATGTCAACCTGTCTAATTACTTGTTGTTCCTACACCTTCTATATTATATGTCAAATTGTTTCATTTACTGCATTTATCAATTAATTTAGCTGTATTGTTAACATATCCTTTGCATTTTGAATTAGTATGTTTTCCTTTATTGTCTAGTGTTGTTACGAATTATGCTGCACTATGTAACACAATTTATCTGTGATTTCTATTACTTGCACATATTATATACTGAATTTGCAGTTTCTTCTGTATTGCATTTGTACTCATATTTATATCATTTGTATTAGTTAAGTACTGGTTCATCATAAATGCATCTGATCTGTACTGAATTTGTGTTGCATTCATATTTAATAGTGTTTGTATTTCTTATGTGCTGATTTATATAGATTGCAATGTTACATACTGAATTAGTAATGCATTTGTCGTGTCCTGCCCTTATCTTTCTATTTATACTATTCATACTAGATATGTGCTGATTCCTCTTGGTTGCATTTATTACATACTGAACTGTATTACCTCTCATATACTAAATTTGTATCGCATCTGCGCTGAATTTACATTACCTTTTATATATTGCATTTATATGAGTTCATCTTGATTAGATTAATTATGCACTGAATTTGTATCACTTATTATATTTGTATTACTTGTTCTATACTGAATTTATAATGCATTTGTATTTATTTTATTCGTATTTGTTCTGTGCTGTTTTATCTTGATTGCATTTCTACAGCATTGAATTAGATTTACCTGTTATCTATTGAATATTGTCATTTGTAGTGTACTATTTATATTTATATTATTCGTATTGATTACGCATTGACTTTGTATTACCTGATTTATACTGACTTTTTATATTATTATTATTTATTTATTTACTTATTTTTTGTATCGGTTATGTGCTGATTAATATTAACTGCATTGCCATACACTGAATTGTTCTATACTGAATTGGTAACGCATTTATAGTGTACTGCCCTTATACTTACTCATATTTCCATTACTCACATGCACCCATATTTTTTGATTTTGTATTTGTTATGTACCCATGCCATTACTTTATATCTTCCCTAATGTACTCTGGCCTATTTAATATATTTAATTTTGATTTAGATTTAGTATTATCGTGATATAATTAACTAGTAATAGGCCTATTCTATCTTATCGTGATGCCCTTAACTTTTAACACGCCCTCTGTGTTCTGTACTCATTTTCCTGTAACTAGCTTTATCTTGTAATCTTTACCTCTTATTGTTATATTTGTACAATCCTTGATATATTATTAATGTACTTTACTCAACTGTATCTCTCTATGCCCTTGTTTGGCCATGTAAGTATTTCTCCTCTATGGGCCTTTGGTTCGTTGAACTGCCCTGGGTGGATCCGGCGTTGGGCTTGGTCTCTCTGTGCGTGGCTCTCATGTGGCCTCTTTGGCTGCTCTAGATCTTGGGGGGGGGCAGTGCTGAACTGATTCACCTTATGGTAAAGGTACAGTGCTCGCGTCTTCCGTCTATGGAATGGAATGGACCGGATTTTAAAAAGTCAGTATTTTATCATGATAATTAAAATGTTCCATTTATATAACTTATTTACTAAATTGTTATAATAATTGTGATTTCTATTTTAAAGAGTTACTAGTAGAAATTTAAAAACTAGTAATACAGTATCTTGCTCTACATATTGAAAGTATACACAATTTTAAAATAAGTAATGATTTCAATTATAAACTGTTTAAATAATTTTAATTTCTATTTAACTGATAAGAATTTAAAAAAGCTTTATTACTTCACTTCCACATGTATAAAAACGTATCCTAAATATCACAGCCTGAATGTAAATTATATCTGAAGTGTTATGTTTTAAAATGGTGATCTAAATATATTAACTCATATAACACCTTGTTAACTGCTATATTTATTCATCATATCAAAGAACACTGTAGGGCTTGAATGTATATAATACTTGAAACTACAAGCAGCAGAAAAGAAATTTACAAAAGTTTCCAGAAAAGTCACAACTAATTAACAATATATTATTTCTTATAGAATTTGATATATCATATTATGATTATAAAATAATAAAAAGTGTAATATGTATATACAATATAATAATCACTTAGATTAGTAATATTTCTAAAGAGTTTTAAAAAAGAATTGTAATGAAGTTAATGGTAAAATAATAATTTTTGTTAATATTTTCGGTAATTATTTATAATATGCTTTTTAAACTATCCTTAAAATCTGCGAGCTTATGAATACAATTACAAATACAATATGCAAAATTAAAGGGCATGTATATAGTAAATGTATAATAATTAAATACACATACATATATTTCTCTATTTCTTAGAATTGCACTTAACAAAATTAACAGGTTGACTGCCAATCACGCGCCAGCGCGTGATGTGAGATGATATCTAAGTAGCCAGTCACGCGCTGGCGCGGAAAATCCTTCACCTGATTATTCATTCTCCAGTTCAGTTGTCATTGCATGCAGGGTTTTTCTGATGGAATTGGCATGGAGTAATGATTAGAAAGTGCGTATAAATAATTGTGGTTTCGAAATTAATATTTTATTTTTCATTAAAAAAGTATTGTGATATGAGTTGTTCAGATGATGGTGCAGGCCTTTGCGTCCCAAAAGAAGAAAAATTCAAAATAATAAGGCTCTAACAAATGAAGAAATAGTAAATTTGTTGGCTGAATTATCAGACGAGTACCCGAGTGATTTTAGTTATAATAGTGACAGTGACGAGGAATTCTTTCCTCCCACTCATGGCCATGATATTTCGGATTCGGACGATGATGATGATGATGAAGGAGTCGCGCAAAAGGCTGCATGTCAGCAAGATGATTCAACTATGGTGGAAAACATAGTTTGGGATAATGATTCTACATCTATGAAACAATTCCCTTTCATGAAATCTGAGTGTTTGCTCCAACCCGTTTCAGGTAACAATCCTATAGATTTCTTTCGTCATTTTCTCACTGACGATATCTTGGAGCAAATTGTTGCTGAAACGAATGATTATGCTCAGAAAGTACTTTTGCACCGTGAAAAAAAGAAATGTTCTTGCATCAATGACTGGAAGGACACCACAAAAGAGGAACTCTTGATATTTGTGGGATTAATTTTACATATGGGAACTATACGAATGAACCGTATACAAGATTATTGAAAAACAGATTCACTGTTTGGTTTACGTGCATTTGCAGAAAATATGAGCAGGAATCGGTTTCTGTTGTTACTGAGGGCATTGCACTTCGCAAAAATCCCGGAACAGAATACAGGACCTATAAAGGACCGACTGTATAAAATAAGAAATACGATAAATTCATTCAACTCACGAGTATCTCAAATATACTATCCAGAACGAGAGCTTAGTTTAGACGAATCAATGATATTGTGGAGTGAACGGCTTGTATTCAGACAGTACATACCGAATAAACGCCATAAATATGGTATCAAGTTATACATGGTCAGAACCTCTCATGGTATGGTTCTCAAATTTATGGTGTATACAGGTATGTTTGATGATTCTGGTGGGAAGGGTCATTCACAAAAAGTCGTCATGAATTTACTTGACGGAATGCTCCAATTAGGGCATAGTGTATTTATGGACAATTATTATAACAGTTATGAGCTTGCAAAATGTCTCGCTGACAGAAAAACCCATTGCACTGGGACAATAAAAAAATCAGGAAGACATTTCCAAAAGAGGTAAACGAAAAAAAAACTGAAGAAAGGGCAAACTATAGCAAAGTATGCTAATGGTGTGATGATTGCAAAGTGGAAGGATAAGAGAGACGTCATTTACATTTCCCATGAATATAAGAATGATATGATCGAAAAGGCAAACAAAAGAGGTGAAATTAAATCGAAACCTCTACCTGTAATTCAATATAATAAATTTATGGCAGGTATTAATAAGCAAGATCAGATGCTTGCCTATTATCCTCGTGAGAGCAAAACAATTAGGTGACCCACGAAAATATTCTTGCATATTTTGCAAATGATGATGCACAATTCCCACTTTATCTATAATAAATATTCCAATGAAAATACATCGCTGTATAACTATCGTTTATCCGTGATGCGAAGTTTACTGAAAGAGCCATCGGTTCTCAGTGCTCCTGTGCGTAATCAGTCTGAATCTGAACATTTGCTGAGTACACGGGAAGAAAAAAGAGCCGGAAAGATTCTAAGAAAGCAATGCAAAAGTTGCTATTCCGAAGGGAAACGTAAAGACACAATATATGTCTGCAAATTTTGTGAAGGATATCCTGGTTACTGCTTAGACTGTGCAAAGATAATACATAAATAACATTCTAAATATATCCTTTGTAATAATGCGATTGTGATTTTCTTGAAATAAATTCATTTGTAATATGTATAATTGTTGTGATACATTTTTATATAAAAATAATGCTTACTGTCACTTATTTTTCGGCATCTGGGTACAATCTACTCCCAACGTGAGGGCATTAACTATCAATGTAACTCTAAGTGACTGCCAGTCAATGTGTTAAAGAGTATCAAGAAAAAGTATCACCTATCGAATTTGCAGCTAATCGTCTCTGCTTAGCAGTCATAACACCGCTGATGCAAAGAATGGTGAAAAGTTTGGAAAAATCACATTCCATTTATGGAGTCCACAATCCATTTATTTATTTATTTATTCCATTTATTTATTATTTATTTTACATTCCATTTATGTAGTGCATCATGTGATCAGGCAAAGAGCTCTATAACTGCAATTTTAGTTTCCACAAAAGCTGGGGCAATACCAATCGGAATAGGTATACATAGCTTTCAAAATGAAGCAAATTACTCGAAACTGTTCTCCCAGTTCAGAGATATGTGGGAAAAAATTAATTTATTCACAATCGAAAATTTTATCACTGATGACAGTGCAGCTTTAAAAGCTGCATTACGCCAAATTTTCCCAAATATGAGGCAACTACTGTGCCAGTTTCATGTTCCGCAAGCTTTCTGGAGATGGTTGTGGAATTCCAAAACCAATATAGCAAATGATGATCGCAAAAACATTATGTTTCTGCTTAGACAAATAATGCATGCTAGCAGTGTAGAAGAATATGCAGAGAATGTGAAGAAATTTTTTAACTCGAAGTATGTACAGAATTATCTAAATCTAATAACACATGTATCCAGTTTCTTAAAAAGAAAAGTAGAATGGTGTGGATTACAAACTGGATGTTAGATATCTTAGCCATAATACAAACAATTATTCAGAAGCTACAGTAAGGATACTAAAAGAAATAATCCTGACACGCCTCAAAGCATTCAACTCAATAGCTTTATTGGCATTTGTAGTTAAAATTTTAGAAAAGTATTAATCTAAAAGACTGTTAGATATTGTGTTTGATCGCATGAAGGAAACACATTTGCTTTTTCAAAAACAGATTGATAAAGGGTAAAAAACAATTGAAGAGTGTACAGTGGATAAAGAAGACAAAATTTACATTGTGCAGTGACAGAAAGATAACATATTTTATCAAGTTGATACTGGCATATGCAGTCGACCTGTAGGAATTCAAGGCACTTTCTGCAAACAACAGGCAGCTGTACACATTAAATTTGGCATAGCATTTCAAAATGCCCCCATATTAACCTTGCAAGAAACGAGAAATTATTATTGTATTGCTGAAGGCAGTACAAATATTTAAATGAGTTTTCTAGAATCAATAACACCTGGTTCCAGTCATTCCAGTCAAAATAATGATATTATTGAAATAGATCCATATACCGAACAGGAAAATGCTAATAGCCTACAATCTACAAATACTTTTCTCACCTCTTCTTTTGGTACTGTTGTAAACAGCCATGGAGACACATTCAATTCATCATGTGTATCAACAACAGAGAAATCAGTACCTTCAGAAATTGCTAGCATGATATGAAAATTTCGAAGTGAAATGGATTGCCTAGCTAACCTTATGGAAAACAACCCTGATACTGGTATTTTAAATTTAAAAGAATTTTTTTTGCATAAAACGAAATATTTGTACAACATCAGATTTATATAATTTTTTTACCAATAATCAAAAAATAAATCAACTTTTCTTTTTGGCCGAAAAATTAAAGTGCAGCCAACTTCAACAGCTCGACGAAAAGCTTCATCATCAAGAGGCAGTTTAACTGTTTGTACTGGAAGACCACAAACGGGCATTAGCATAAAATAAAAATGACCGTGATGTCTTATATAAAATATTTTACAAAATCGTCCAAATGCTGTAACCCATGGAGAAGGTCATAGCATATTTTGAGTTGAATTTGTTATGGTATTGACTGTATTTACTTTTTTATCTTTATATTGTTGTATTTAAATTGATAGAAATAAAATAATATATTTAATTTCAGAAATTATATATATAAGTGCCTTATAAAACAATAAATGATTTTATTTTGAAATAATGACACAGTTTTAATTATGCAAAATTTGAAAACTGAAGGTTTTTCTGTCATATGAAACAACATTATCTTACACTATATCATATTTCACAAGGCATAATCGCATTTCACAATATATAACTGATACTGTCACAACAAACAAAAGAAACTTAGAATAAAAATTATGATCATATAATTAAAGGAAGTAAATGAATTTGAAAATAAAAGAGCCTGAGGAAAGATACCTTTAGAATAAATGAGAATGAAATACAAACTTATTTAAATATTGCTGAAATTGGTGTAACGTTTTGCATGCCAATGTTCCATAAATGGAACATCGAATTTAAAATTTCATAAAAAACACATTTTTATTAATATTGCTTTGTATAAATTATTACATGGAGAGTAAATATGGATTGATGTTTTAATAACAATATAATTCTTCTAAAAGAAAAATTATCTTGATAAAAAAATTCATTATTTCACCTTTTTTTACTTCTTTTCTAAGAGCAAAATTCAGAAATTCATATAAAATTAAAAATTCAACAAATGTTTTTTAAAACTCAATGAGGATACTTATAAAGGATCATTTTATGCATAGACAGTAAGTTATCATAGAAAGATGATTATTATTTTTTACTATGAGGTAAGAAATGTGGATGTTCCAGAAAAGAAACATTGGCATGTAAAGGTACATTTTTTAACATGATGAACTTTGATTGCTGTGAATAGAGGCACGGAGAAAGATTTTCCAAATGTGAAAATTTCCAGTAAGTGTGCAAAACAGATGTTTATGACTGTTTTCACACATTCCCATAAGGGTTTGAAGTAAGTTACTCACAGCTGCTAGAGAAAAACAGAAAATTACAAAACATAAAACGTGGCGTTTCTTGATAGGCTAGACGCTAGAGTTTGTTTATGAGTCAGTGAAAAAGGCGTATATTTTAAAGTGTGGATTTCATTATTTTCCCATTGTTTGCATTTTTTTTTCCAGTTCCTGAAGATACGCTACGCTGATAAGAGGGCTCATTCAAAACCATTTCAGACTGTTGAAGAAGCATTGGAATATTGTTATACATTATCAGATGATGAAGATTGTATTGATATTTGCCAACTTCCTCCAGAAGAAACTAGATGTTTGACAGATGAGGAAGATGTATTGTAAATGAAGATATTTTCGAGCCTGTTCTGCCAGCGGATGTATGTGGAAAAATCGAAATCTCTACATATAATAAAACAAAGAGTCTGTGTGTGTGTTTTTCGTTCGTGTTGCGAGTAAGCTAATAGACCCAGGGCCACGAAATTTGGTACATATGTGTATCTACACAAGAGACAGTGCACCTCGAAGCGATTTTTTCGAAATTCGAATTAGAATTTTTTTTTATTTTATGTTTTGTGACTAAATCGCGTCATTTTGAGACATAATGGGCTACAGGAAAGCGAGATTTCACTCTACACATTTCATTTTCACATCGTCGTCAAGCATAGACACTTAGCTATTTTACGAACTTAAAATAATATTCGTATTTCAGTAAATCGATTAAATACGAATTTATTTAGGAAGGTGAGCTTAACACCTTTTCAGCGGAATTTTTTTTAAACTTATTTTAAAAAATGTGCTGTTTATTTTCCTTTGAGTTTTGGACACGTTGAACTTTAATCCTTTCGACTCCTTTTAAAAAAAGAATTTTGGAAAAATAATAATATTTTGTATTTTTTAAAAATTTTTTAAATGAAGCTTTCGAATACACTTCTCACATTTTAGATATTTTAAAATGTAGTTTTGGCAACAATTTTCCTTTCTTATTGTTGTTGATACATTTTTGATGAAATTGCATCATTTTGAATAGTTTCATTCTTTTAAAAATTTCGGTTTGGCACCAATGTTTCATCGTATTTCTTATGTTACTGTTTTTAAGAGACTGAAAAGTTTAAGAAATTAAAAAATTGTTTCTTTTCGCAAAGGTAAATTGTTTAATTACTGTATTAGGATAATTAACATTTGTATCAAGGGATATTGCTTATTTCATTGTAATCTCTACATGTTATAGAACAAAGAGTGTGTGTGTGTCTTTCGTTCGTGTTGCGAGTAAGCTAATAGACCCAGGGCCACGAAATTTGGTACATAGGTGTATCTACACAAGAGACAGTGTACCTCGAAGCGATTTTTTCGAAATTCGAATTCGAATTTTTTATTTTATGTTTTGTGACCAAATCGCGTCATTTTGAGACATAATGGGCTACAGGAAAGCGAGATTTCACTCTACACATTTCATTTTTACATCGTCGTGAAGCGTGGACACTTAGCTATTTTACGAACTTAAAATAAATTTAGTATTTCAATAAATCGATTAAAAACGAATTTATTTAGGAAGGTGAGCTTAAGACCTTTTCAGCGGAATTTTTTTTAAAAAACTTATTTTAAAAAATGTGCTGTTTATTTTCCTTTGATTTTTGGACACGTTGAACTTTAATCCTTTCGACTCCTTTTAAAAAAAGAATTTTGGAAAAATAATAATATTTTGTATTTTTTTAAAATTTTTTAAATGAAGCTTCCGAATACACTTCTCACATCTCAGATATTTTAAAATGTAGTTTTGGCAACAATTTTCCTTTCTTATTGTTGTTGATAGATTTTTGATGAAATTGCATCATTTTGAATAGTTTCATTCTTTTAAAAATTTCGGATTGGCAACAATCTTTAATCGTAGTTCTTATGTTACTGTTTTTAAGAGACTGAAAAGTTTAAGAAATTAAAAAGTTGTTTCTTTTTGCAACGGTAAATTGTTTAATTACTTTATTAGGATAATTAACATTTGTATCAAGGGATATTGCTTATTTCATTGTAATATTATGTTTTAATTATATATAATTTTAATTATAAAAAAGTTTTGCATGATATTTTTTAATCTGTTTAAGTTCTTAATCTGTTTATACCATTTGAGTTCTTAAGATTTTGCAAAGGGAAGTTGGTTAATTTATTTATTAGGATAAGTAATATTTGTATTAAGGGATACTGCATATTTCATTGTCATTTTTTATATATATAATACATTTTTATTGATTTCTTTTTTGATAAAGTTGTTCTGCAGTGTAAAATTCTGCGCGAAATGTTTTGTTTTTTGAGTTTCTTTCATGTTATTTTTTGCTTATTTCACTGTTTGTAAGATATTGAAAAGTTTCGCATGATCTTCTTGCATGAGCTAGTGCACCTTGAAGCGAGTTTTTCGAAATTCGAATTAGATTTTTTTTTAAAAATTTTATGTTTTCTGACGAAATCGCGTCATTTTAAGACATAATGTTCTATAGCAAAGCGAGATTTCACTCTGTACATTTCATTTTCACATCGTCGTGAAACGTAGACACTTAGCTATTTCACGAATTTAAAATAAATTTCGTATTTCAATAAACCGATTAAATAAGAATTTATTTAGCAAGGTGAGTTTAACACCTTTTCAACGGGATTTTTTTAAAAAAGTTTATTAAGCAAGTTAAATGGCTGCGATGTGACTGCTGACACATTTTCTCAGAAGATTACTTAAAGTAGCATAACATTTCAAAATTTCAGAAAAAGAATCATTCAAACTATCGAGTAAAAAACACTTGATAAAATGCTTGCTTAAAATCATCCTATGCCTGAAACGAAGCTCAAAGACTTTGCTTTACAAGTGAAATGGCTGCGATGTGACTGCTGACACATTTCCTCAGAAGATTACCTAAAGTATCATAACATTTAAAAATTTCAGAAAAAGGATCATTCAAACTATCGAGTAAGAAAATGTTTAAAAAATTTTAATTTTATTGTAGAATTTTTATATAATTTTTTATGTTGTCATGGTGGTGCACGGGGATATAAATTATGCTTTAACAAATGTTTAATACACATCTCATGCAATTAATTTGCTAAAAATTCAAGATGTATTTTTATGGAGATACATCAGGGCCGTATACAAAGGAGGGTTGGAATCTTAACAAAGAGAAAAAAGTTGGAAGAACTTAAGCGGCCATAGGTCCCAGGTGTGTCTTTTAAGCATTTTCCCGGTACGTTTAAAAGCCAGACGAAGGCTGGCCGCATAGCGGCTAGTTTCTAATAAATAGATGATGATGAAATATCTCAAGAAATTTCATTCGATCCTCAAGAACCTTCATCTTCAAAGGGAAGGAAGAATTTAAAGTGCAAACTAAATGCGAAAGAGAAAAACATTGAACATCCGTGGGGGGAAAATTTAAATTTTAACAAAATTCTACAAACTGGCAGCATTGAAAATATTTGCGAAGTGTTTCCTGAACTAGTTACTTTATCTTCAGTTCAGATTTTTCACAAGTTCCTAACTTGAGAATATTTGCTTTAGCAAATATGGCAGGTTTTAGCTGTAGATGAAAACGATATTGGACAGTTTTTTGGATTACTGTTGTTTAGCGGTTATCATCAAGTACCCGGCGAAGATTTATACTGGAGCACTCAAGAAGATTTATCTGTCTCAATAGTTTCTTCTGTATTGCCAAGAAATAGATTTCGAAAACTGAAAAAATGTTTTCATATTATAGATAATACCAAGTTGGCATTAGGAGATAAAACAGGAAAAGTTTCTCCTTTTTATGAAGAATGGGAAAAAAACTTTCAACAGTTCGGCATCTTCCATTCTAAATTGAGTATAGATGAATCGATGGTCCCCTTTTATGGTCATCATTCGGCTAAAATGTTCTTCCGAGGTGAAGCAATTCGGTTCGGTTATAAAATATGGATGTTGTGCTCCAATAATGGCTATCCATACGCAATGAAAATCTATAGCGCGAAAAGTTCAGTAACAGAAAACTCCCCTCTGGGATCAAGCGTTGTGTGGCAACTTTTATCAAGCGTTGAAAATCCAGTGCACGAAATTTCTTTTGATAACTTTTTTTCATCCCATACTCTGCTCATGGATTTATCTGAAAAGAACTTTATAGCAGCTGGCACAATTCGGGATTTTCGGACTGGAAGATGCCCTCTAAAATCTCCAAAGGAAGCTTCAGAATGGCAAAGAGGAAATTTCGGTTAAAGAAGTGACGGACAAGTTTACATTTGCCGTTGGAAAGACAGTGCTGTTGTAAGTACAGCCTCCAATTCTTCAACCATGAACCTGCCAGTAAAGCTAAGAGATTCTGCCGAGCCCCAAAAAAAGAAAATTGATATTCCTCAGTCGTATCTTATAAAAATGTACAATGAAGAAATGGGAGGAGTCGATTTGCTATAGCTAGATAAGACTTCTTGGATCATATCGACTCACGTTTAGAAGCAAGAAATTGTAATGAAATCTATTTAGCAATGCATTAAATATGGCTGCTGTTGGCAGGTGGATTTTACATTCCCATTTGCACAAAGGTACAGAAGTAAAACTCACATCTCAGTTTCAGGATGTCTGCTTCGCATAAAACCAAAAGTTCATCCAGTTCCTGGACCTGGTGCACATAACTCTAAATCTTTTAGAAAATCAGATTCCCATTATCTTGTGCCATCAACACAAGGACGTTGCGTTGTATGCCAGAAGAACACTAAAAACAAATGTATTGTGTGCGAGAAAAGACTGCATCAGAAATGCTTTCCTATCATGGGCAGTAGAAAAAAAGACTCGGAACATAAAAACAATTATTATTTTTTTTTCTTTATTTCTTGTTCCAAAAATGTTGGTAAGTTTCTATTTTTACTTGTATTGTTTAACTTTTTATTCATATGATTCCTGCAGTGTGAAGTTTTGTATGGAGATTATTTGTTACTTCTTTATTCTACATCTCTTTTCCTTGTTTCAGTATAAACTGCTAACAATTAATGTAAAATTCTTTTATAAATTCTTGTTTATCAACTATGCAATTTTTGTTTTAATTTATTACGAAAGATTTTTTCTCTGGAAGCTTCATATCTTCTCCTAAGAAATTTTGGTGAAGTAGCTTTGCGGTTATAAAGGTGTAGGCTCCCTGCTTAATCTATGTTACTTCCGAATAACGTTGACAAATTCACTTGCTAATGCTGAAAAAGTGCAGACAAAAATGAAGTTTCGAATTAGAATGTCGAAAATCATGCTTCACAAAAATCATCTAAAAAAAACTGTTTCCCGCCAATGTTCCATTTATAGAACATGTTATAAATCATTGAAAAAATTTTTTTTTAATTTTTTTTCTTTCTTCATAATTCTTATGTTTGAGTTTTAAATCGAGTTTTCACAACAAAACGTTTATTTACTTTCGCATCATTAGTTTGGCGTGTAAAAGGTTAAATCTTAAAAGTTACTATGTTACTTTCAGTTGTTTGTTATGCTTTCTGAGCACCTTCACTTTAGTAAATCAATGACTACGGTACAATAGATAACTGAAACTAACTTTGACCACCCGACAGCAAAATATGAACTATACATTCAGATTTTGTAGCTTTGGTAAAACAATTATACCCATTTTTGCAAAACATCGATTATAATACTGAATGTTTAGTTAATTTTCAGTGTTCAGGTAAGAAATTATATTGCAGTTTAAAAATTTCTGGTGTAATCACATATTAATCTGCACAATATTGCATAACGTGAAAGTTATATTGTATTTCAAAGATGTCTATGCATTGTAACTGATTTGCCATACATTAATTTCCATTCGCCCAGCTCATGATTCTATTAATTGCAAGCTGAAGTTGTCTCTCTATATACCTCATGTCCACTCCTTGGCAACTTATTTGAAGGTCATCAACATACAATGTACCAGAAACAGAAGGAGGAAGCTCTTTCAAAACAGAATTTATTTTTAAGCTAAAGAATGTTACACTTAAAATACTACCTTGAGGCACACCCTCTTCCTGATACAAGACCTTGGATAATACAGAACCAAGTCTCACTTGGAATGACCTAGGCTTCAAAAAGTTATAGATAAAAATTAGCATGTTACCACGCAAGCCACAATCATAGAGATCTCGAAGAATACCATATCTCCAGGTTCTGTAATATGCCTTCTCCATATCAAAATATATTGAAACCAAGTGGTTTCTTTTTACAAAGGCTTGGCGAATAGATGAATGTAGCATGTTGTATGAAGCATGTTGTCTGCTGTTGACCTGCCCTTTCGGAAACCACTCTGATAGCCGGAGATTATACTGTTTTTCTCCAGATAGTAGACAAGACAGTGATTTACCATTTTCTCAAATAATTTGCAAATGCAAGTCGTAAGTGCGATTGGCGGGTAGTTTGAGGGATTTCTTAGGTCCTTACCTTGCTTAGCAATAGGTATAACGATAGCTTTCTTTCATGTACTGCGGATTATATTCTCTTTCCACGCTTTAGAAATAGACTAAGAAAGACATTCAATGAACTATAGGAAAGATGCTTTATCATGTCATACGCAATTGCATCACGACCTGGACTAGAGCTATGTATCGTCATGGGAGCTCTTAGTTCAAACATGGTAAAATCGGCATTATATGACTCGGAGTTGGATGAGTTGAACACAATTGGAAGTTTCTCGGAGCGTAGCTTGATAGAAAGAAATGCTTGTGGATAACTGCCGCTGCCAGAGACTGCAGCGAAATTCTCACCAATGGTATTTGCAATTTCCACTCTGCCATCTTTTTTCAAAATGGAAATTTTGTGGTTATTGTACCTT